>JAYMFT010091713.1:0-14007 GCA_038088735.1 Panulirus argus | reverse complement strand
TCGCACTTCCTTTGAATAAAGGAATGCTTCGCCTCACGAATAACTCGCTTGCAGCGATTACGGGCAGTGATAAAAGCCGAATGGGAGCCAGAGGTATGAAAGGTTTTCCATGCCCAATACGCCTGATCCCTTGCCTTAATGGTCTCAGAACAGGAACGGTTGAACCATGGATTGCATGAAGAAATAGTCTTGGAGGAAAGAGGGATAAATGCTTCCATTCCCGCAATAATAACCTCTGTTATGCATTTGGCAGACACAGAAGCATCGCCACATAAAAGACAATTATCTACCCTGGAAAAGTCAGAAAAGAAATTACGTAAGTTATTCCAGTCAGCTTTGTTCAGATGCCAGTATTTACGCTAAGAAAGGGCCGCTGGAGGGGGAGGTGCCGTTAGAATAGATACATTTATGAGAGTACGATGAGATGAACCTATTGGACTAGAAGTGAAAAACAAATCCAGAATATTAGGAGAGTGGTCATAGCGGTCAAGTATATGAGTGGGGTGGGAGATAATTTGCTCTAAATCACTGAGAATGGAGAACGTGAGGGCTTCGAACCCTTCACTGTCCGTATGGGAGGAATTCAGCCATTCCCTATGGTGAACGTTGAAATCCCCGAGGTAGAGGATGTCAGCTTGCGGGTGAGATGATATCACAGTCTTATGGCAGGTGTTTAGATAGTCGAAGAAGGATAGAAAGTTTGTAGAATTAGGAGAGCAGTATGCGAAAAAGAGGACAAGTGTGGTAGTAGGGAGACACACTTTGAGCCACATACCATCAAAGTTTGGGGATTCAAGGTCCTCGAGACGTGCAACAGGTGTGTTTATGGTGGAATAAGCACAAATACCACATTTGAAAAGGAAAGGCGAATGGAGCTTATAGTTAGATATGAAAAAGGGACTAGTGAGAATATTATGAGACAACTGTGTCTCAGACAGAAGCAAGATATTAGGAGAGGTAGTACATAGATGGTGTTCATCTGAGGAGAGGATACTAGAGAGACCACGAATGTTGGTATAGTGAATGGAAAAAGAGGAAGGTCTCACAGTGAAGGGAAAGTCATGGGAGGGGCCTGTACTACTTCTGCTAGAGCCCTCCCTCTCATTGGCAATAGAGTCAAGCTGAAACCCGGAAATTCTTAGCACCTCTTGATGTCAGTGACTAAATGCCACAGACTGGACGGACACGGTGATCATGAGCTTATAAATGTTTGAGCGGCTTGGGTTGGTCAGTACCTGAGTGTGGGTACTGGAGCTTGGGTTTGTCAGTACCTGAGTGCGGGTACTTGAGTTTGGGTTGGTCAGTACCTCAGTGTAGGTACTGGAGCTTAGGTTGGTCAGTATCTAAATGTAGGTACTGTAGCTTGGGTTGGTCAGTTCCTGAGTTTAGGTACTGGAGCTTAGGTTGGTCAGCACCTGAGTGTAGGTACTGGAGGTTGGGTTGGTCATAACCTGAGTGTGGGTAATGGAGCTTTAGTTGGTCAGTACCTCATGTAGGTACTGGATCTTGGGCAGGTCAGTACCTGAGTGTAGGTACTGAAGCTTATGTTGGTTAGTACTTAAATGTAGGTACTGGAGCTTGGGTTGGTCAGTTCCTGAGTGTTGGTACTGGAGCATGGGTTAGTCAGTACCTGAGCGTAGGAACTGGAGCTTGGGTTGGTCTTTAACTGAGTGTAGGTACTGGAGCTAGGGTTGGTCAGTACCTGAGTGTAGGTACTGGAGCTTGGGTTGGTCAGTGCCTGAATATAGGTACTGGAGCTTGGGTTGGTCAGTACCTGAGTGTAGGTACTGGAGCTTTTGTTTTTCAGTACCAGAGTATGGGTACTGGAGCTTGGGTTGGTTAGTTCCTGAGTGTAGATACTGGAGCTTAGGTTGGACAGTACCTGAGTTTAGGTACTGGAGCATAATTTTTCAGTACCTGAGTTTAGGAACTGGAGCTTGGGTTGCTCAGTACCTGAGTGTAGGTATTGGATCTTGGATTGGTCAGTACCTGAGTGTACGTACTGGAGCTTGGGTTGGTCAGTACCTGAGTGTGGGTACTGGAGCTTGAGATGGTCAGTACCTGAGTGTAGGTACTGGGGTTGTGTTAGTCAAGACCTGAGTGTGGGTCGTGGAGCTTGAGTTGGTCAGTACCTGAGTGTAGTTACTGGAGCTTGGGTTGGTCAGTACCTGAGTATAGGTACTGGAGCTTTTCTTTTTCAGTACCAAAGTATGGGTACTGGAGCTGGGGTTGGTTAGTTCATGAGTGTGGGTACTGGAGCTTGGGTTCGTCATTCCCTGATCATAGGTACTGGAGCTTAAGTTGGTCAGTACCTGAGTGTAGGTAATGGAGCTTGGGTTGGTCAGTACCAGATTGTAGATACTATAGCTTGGGTTGGTTACTACTTGAGTGTGGGTTCTGAAGCTTGAGTTGGTCACTACCTTAATGTAGGTATTGGAGCTTGGGTTGGTCAGTACCTGAACGTGGGTACAGGAGCTTGAGTTGATCAGTACCTGATGTAGGTACTGGATATTGGGCTAGTCAGTACCTGAGTAAAGGTACTGGAACTTGGGTTGGTCAGTACCTGATTGTAGGTACTGGACCTTGGGTTGGTCAGTACCTGATTATGGATACTGGAGCTTGGGTTGGTCAGTACATAAGTGCGGGTACTTGAGCTTGGGTTGGTCAGTACCTGAGTGTAGGCACTGGAGCTTAGGTTGGTCAGTTCCTAAATGCAGGTACTGGACCTTTGGTTGGTCAGTACTTGAGTGTAGATACTGGAGCTTGGGTTGGTCAGTACCTGAGTGTTGGTACTGGAGCTTGGGTTGGTCAGGACCTGAGTGCGGATACTTGAGCTTTGGTTGGTCAGTACCTGAATGTAGGTACTGGAGCTTGAGTTGGTTTGTACATGAAAGTAGGTGCTGGAGCTTGGGTTGGTCAGTACTTGAGTGTAGATACTGAAGCCTGGGTTGGACAGTACCTGAGTTTAGGTACTGGAGCATAGTTGGTCAGTACCTGAGTTTAGGTACTGGAGCTTGGGTTGTTCAGTACCTGAGTGTGGGTACTGGAGCTTTTGTTTTGCAGTACCAGAGTATAGGTACTGGAGCTTGGATTGGTTAGTTCCTGAGTGTGGGTACTGGAACTTGGGTTGGACAGTCCCTGATCATAGGTACTGGAGCTTGAGTTGGTCAGTACCTGAGTGTAGGTAAAAGAGGTTGGGTTGGTCAGTACCTGATTGTGGATACTATAGCTTGGGTTGATTATTACTTGATTGTGGATACTGAAGCTTGGGTTGGTCACTACCTTAATGTAGGTATTGGAGCTTGGGTTGGTCAGTACCTGAGTGTGGGTATTGTAGATTGGTTTGGTCAGTACCTGAGTGTAGGTATTGGAGCTTTGGTTGGTTAGTACCTGAGTGTTGGTATTGGAGCTTGGGTTGTCAGTACCTAAGTGTGGGTACTGGATCTTCACTTGGTCAGTACCTGATAAGGTACTGGATCTTTGGCTGGTCAGCATCTGAGTGTGGGTGCTGGATCTTGGGTTGGTCAGTACCTGAGAGTGGGTACTGGAGCTTGGATGGGTGAGTACCTGAGAGTGGGTACTGGAGCTTGGGTTGGACAGTACCTGAGTGTGGGAACTGGAGCTTGAGTGTGTCAGAACCTGAGTGAAGGTAATGGATCTTGGGTTGATCAGTACCTGAATGTAGGTACTGGATCTTGGGTTGGTCAGTACCTGAGTGTAGGTACTGGAGCTTGGGCTCGTCATTACCTGGGTGTGGGTAGTGGAGCTTAGGTTGGTCCCTACCTGAGTGTGGGTACTGGAGCTTGGTTTGGTCAGTACTTGAGTGTGGGTACTGGAGGTAGGGTTGGTCAGTACCTGAGTGTAGGTACTGGAGCTTGGGTTGGTCAGTACCTTAGTGTAGGTTTTGGAGCTTGGTTTGGTCAGTACCTGAATTTGGGTACTGCAGCTTGGGTTGGTAAATACCTGAATGTGGGTATTGGAGCTTGGATTGGTCAGTATCAGAGTCTAGGTACTGGACCATAGGTTGGTTAGTACCTGAGTGAAGGTACCGGAGCTTGGGTTGGTTAGTTCCTGACTGTGGGTACTGAAGCTTCGGTTGGTCAGTACCTGAGTGTGGGTGCTGGAGCTTGAGTTGGTCAGTACCTGATGTAGGTACTGGATCTTGGGCTGGTCATTACCTGACTGTAGTTACTGAAGTTTGGGTTGGTAAGTACCTTAGTGTGGGTACTGGAGCTTAGGTTGGTCAGTACCTGATTGTGGGTAGTGGAGCTTGAGTTGGTCAGTATCTGCGATTGGGTACTGGAGTTTGGGTTGGCCAGTCCCTAAGTATAGGTACTGTATCTTGGGTTGGTCAGTCCCTGATTGGAGGTACTGGAACTTGGGTTTGTCAGTACCTGAGTGTAAGTAATGGAGCTTGGGTTGGTCAGTACCTGATTGTGGGTAATGAAGCTTGGGTATTTAACTGCCCTCATATAGGTACTAGAGTTTGGGTTGGTCAGTACTTGAGTGTAGGTACTGGAGCTTATGTTGGTCAGTGCCATAGTGTAGGTACTGTTGCTTAGGTTAGTCAGTACCTGAGTGTAGGTTCTGAAGCTTGGGTTCGTCAGTACCTGAGTGTGGGTAATGAGCTTGGGTTGGTCATTACCTGAATATAGGTATTGAAGCTTATGTTGGTCAGTACCTGAGTGTAGGTACCGGAGCTGAGGTTGGTCAGTACCTAGGTGTAGGTACTGGAGCTTGCGTTGGTCAGAACCTAAATGTGGGTAGTGGAGCTTGGGTTGGTCAGTACCTGAATGTGGGTACTAGATCTTGGGCTGGTAAGTACCTGAGTGTGGGTACTGGAGCTTCGGTTGGTCTGAACCTGAGTGTGGGTCTGGAGCTTAGATTGGTAAGTACCTGATTGTAAGTACTGGAGCTTGGATTGGTCGATACCTTACACTGGGTAATGGAGCTTGGGTTGGTCAGTACCTGAGTGTGGGTACTGGAGCATGGTTGGTCAATACCTCACTGTGGGTAATGGAGCTTGGGTTGGTTTGAACCTGAGTGTAGGCACTGGAGCTTGGGTTGGTCAGTACCTTAATGTAGGTACTGGAGCTTCGGTTGGTCAGTTCCTGAGAGTAGGTACTGGAGCTTGGGTTTCTCAGTACCTGAGTGTGCGTACTGGAGCTTGGGTTGGTCAGTACCTAAGTGTGGGTAATGGAGCTTGGGTTGGTCAGTACCTGATTGTAGGTACTGGAGCATGGGTTGGTCAGTACCTGGGTTTGGGTACTGGAGCTTCGGTTGGTCAGTAACTGAGTATGGGTAGAGGAGCTTCAGTTGGTCAGAACCTGATGTAGATACTGGATGTTGGGCTAGTCAGTACCTGAGTGAAGGTACCGAAGCTTGGATTGCTCAATACCTGATTGTAGGTATTGGAGCTTGGGTTCGTCAGTACCTGATTATGGTTACTAGGGCTTGGGTTGGTCAGTACCTGAGTGTGGGTTCTGGAGCTTGGGTTGGTCAGTACCTAATTGTAGGTACCGGAGCTTGAGTTGGTCAGTACCTGGGTTTAGGTAATGGAGCTTGGGTTGGTCATTTACTGAGTGTGGAAACAGGAGGTTCAGTTGATAAGTACCTGATGTATATACTGGATATTGGGCTAGTCAGTACCTGAGTGAAGGTATTGGAGCTTGGATTAATCAGTACCTGATTGTAGGTACTGGAGCTTGGGTTGTTCAGTAACTGATTATGGGTACTGGAGCTTGGGTTGGTCAGTACATGAGTGTGGGTATTGGAGCTTGGGTTGGTCAGTACCTGAGTGAAGGTAATGGAGCTTAGGTTGGTCAGTTCCTAAATGTAGGTACTGGAGCTTGGGTTAGTCAGTACTTGAGTGTAGATACTGGAGCTTGGGTTGATCAGTACCTGACAGTAGGTACTGGAGCTTGGGTTGGTCATTACCTGGGTGTGAGTAATGGAGTTTTAGTCGCTCAGTACCTGATGTAGGTACTGGATCTTGGGCAGGTCAGTACCTAAGTGTAGGTACTGGAGCTTGGGTTGGTCAGTATCTAAATGTAGGTACTGAAGCTTGGATTGATCATTACCTGAGTGTAGGTACTGGAGCTTGGGTTGGTCAATACTTGAGTGTACGTATTGGACATTGGGTTTGTCATTACCTGAGTGTGGGTAATGGAGCTTTAGTTGGTCAGTACCTGATGTTGGTACTAGACCTTGGGCAAGTCAGTACCTGTGTGTAGGTATTGGAGCTTCGGTTGGTCAGTACTTAAATGTAGGTACCGGAGCTTATGTTGCTCAGTACCTGAGTGTTTGTACTGGCGCTTGAGTTGGTTAGTACCTGAGTGTAGGAACTGGAGATTGGGTTGGTCTTTAACCGAGTGTAGGTACAGGAGCTAAGGCTGGTCAGTACCTGAGTGTAGGTACTAGAGCTTGGGTTATTCAGTATCCGAATGTAGGTACTGGAGCTTGGGTTTGTCAGTACCTGAATGTAGGTACTGGAGCTTGGGTTGGTCAGAAGATGAGTGTAGACACTAGAGCTTCGGTTGGTCAGTACCTAAGTTTAGGTACTGGAGCATGATTGGTCAGTACCTGAATTTAAGTACTGGAGCTTGGGTTGGTCAGTACCTGAGTGTACGTATTGGAGCTTGGGTTGGTCAGTACCTGAGTGTGGGTACTGGAGCTTGGGTTTTTCATTACCTGAATGTGGGTACTGGAGCTTGGGTTGGTCAGTACCTGAGTGGGTACTGGATCTTGGGTTGGTCAGTACCTGAGTGTAGGTACTGGAGCTCGCTTTGGTCAGTACCTGTGTTTGGGTACTGGAGCTTGGGTTGGTCAGTACCTGAGTGTAGGTACCGGAGCTTGAGTTGGTCAATACCTGAGTGTAGGTACTGGAGCTTGGGTTTGTCAGTACCTAAGTGTAGGTACTGGAGCTTGGGTTGGTTAGTACCTGAGTATAGGTACTGGAGCTTTTGTTTATCAGTACCATAGTATGCGTACTGGAGCTTGGGTTAGTTAGTACCTGAGTGTGGGTACTGGCACTTGGGTTGGTCAGTACCTGATCATAGGTACTGGAGCCTGAGTAAGTCAGTACCAGAGTGTAGAAACTGGAACTTGGGTTGGTCAGCATCTGATTGTGGGTACTGTAGTTTGGGTTGGTTAGTACTTCAGTATGTGTACTGAAACATGGGTTGGTCACTACCTTAATGTACGTACTGGAGTTTGGATTGGTCAGTACCTGACTGTCGGTAATGGAGATTGTGATGTTCAGTATATGAGTGTGAGTACTGGAGCGTGGGTTGTCTGTACCTGAGTGTTGGTACTGGAGCTTGATTTGGTCAGTACCTGATATAGGTACTGGATCATGTGCTGGTCAGTACCTGAGTGTGGGTACTAGAGCTTGGGTTGGTCAGTACCTGAGTATAGGTATTGGATCTCAGGTTGGTCAGTACCTGAGAGTGGGTCCTGGAGCTTGGGCTTGTCATTACCTGAGTGTTGGTACTGTATGTTGGGTTGGTCATTACCTGAGTGTGGGTACTGGAGCTTGGGTTCGTCAATACCTGAGACTAGGTACTGGAGCTTGGGTTTGTCCATACCTAAGTGTAGGTACTTCAGCTTTTGTTGGTCAGTAAAAGAGTATGGGTACTGGAGCTGGGGTTGGTTTGTACCTGAGTGTGGGTACTAGAGCTTGGGTTGGTCAGTACCTGAGTGTGGGTACCGGAGCTTGGATTTGTCAGAACCTTCGTGTTGGTACTGTAGCTTGGGTTGGTCAGTACCTGAATGTAGGTACTGGAGCTTGGGTTGGTCAATACTTGAGTGTAGGTACTGGAGTTTGGGTTGGTCAGTACATGAGTGTAGGAAATGGAGTTTGGGTTAGTCAGTACCTGAGTATGGCTACTGGAGCTTGAGTTGGTCAGTACCTGAGTGTAAGTACTGGAGCTTGGGTTGTTCAGTACCTGAGTGTGGGTAATGAAGCTTGGGCTGGTCAGTACCTGAGTGTAGGTACTGGAGCTTGGGTTGGTCAGTACCTGAGTGTAGGTACTGGAGCTTGTTTTGGTCAGTACCTGAGTGTAGGTACTGGAGCTTGTTTTGGTCAGTACCTGAGTGTGGGTAATGGGACTTGGGTTGGTCAGTACCTGAATGTGGGTACTGGATCTTATGTTGGTCAGTATCTGAGCGTGGGTACTGGAGCCTGGGCTGGGCAGTACCTTTTTGTGGGTACTGGAGCTTGAGTTGGTCAGAACATGAGTGTAGGTACTGGAGCTTGGGTTGGTCAGTACATGAATGTAGGTACTGGATCTTGGGTTTTCAGTACAAAAGTGTAGGTATTGGAGTTTGGGTTGGTCAGTACCTGAGTGTAGGTAGCAGGAGCTTGTGCTGGTCAGTACCTGAATGTAGGTACTGGAGCTTTGGTTGGTCAAAACCTGAGTGTAGGAACTGGAGCTTGGGTTGGTCAATACGTGAGTGTGGATAGTGGAGCTTGGGATGGTCAGTGCCTAAGTGCGGGTACTGGAGCTTGGGTTGGTCAATACCTGAGTGTGGGTAATGGAGCTTGGGTTGTTCAGTACTTGAATGTGGGTACTGAAGCTTGGGTTTTCAGTACCTTGATATAGGTACTGGGGCTTGGGTTGGTCACTACCTGAGTGTAGGTATTGGATCTTGGGTTAGTAAGAACCTGAGTGTGGGAAATGGAGCTTGTGTTGGTCAGCACCTGAGTGAAGGTTCTGGAGCTTTGGTTAGTCAATACCTGAGTGTGAGTACTAGAGCTTGGGTTTTCAGTACCTGAGTGTGGGTACTGGAGTTTGACTTCTTCAGTACCTGACATAGGTACTGGATCTTGGGCTGGTCAGTACCTGAGTGTGGGTACTGGAGCTTGGGTTGGTCAGTACCTGAGTGTGGGTACTGGAGCTTGGGTTGGTCAGTACCTGAGTGTGGGTAATGGAGCTTGGGTTGGTCAGTACCTGAATGTGGGTACTGGAGCTTAGGTTGGTCCTAACCTGAGCGTAGGTACTGGAGCTTCGGTTGGTCAGTACCATAACATAGGTACAGGAGCTTGGGTTGATCAGTACCTGAGTGTAGGTACTGGAGCTTGGGTTAGTCAGTACCTGAGTGTAGGTACTGGAGCTTGTGTTGGTCACTACCAGAGTGTAGGTACTGGAGCTTAGGTTGTTAAGTACCTGAGTGAAGGTACTGGAGCTTGGGTTGGTAAGTAACTGAGTGCAGGTAATGGGGATTGGGCTTTTTCAGTACCCGAATGTGGGTACTGGAGCTTGGGTTAGTCAGTACCTGAATGTGGGTAGTGGAGCTTGGGTTAGTCAGTATCTGAATATAGGTACTGGAACTTGGGTTTGTCAGTACCTGAGTGTAGATACCGGACCTTGGGTTGGTCAGTACCTGGATTTGGGTACTGGAGCTTGGGTAGGTCAGTAATTGAGTGTGGGTACAGGAGCTTGAGTTGGTCAGTACCTGATGTAGGTACTGGATATTGGCCTAGTCAGTACCTGAGTGAAAGTACTGGAGCTTAGATTGGTCAATACCTAATTATAGGTACTTGAGCTTGGGTTGGTCAGTAACTGATTATGGGCACTGGAGCTTTGGTTGGTTAGTACTGAGTGTGGGTACTGGAGCTTGGGTTGGTCTGTACATGAGTGCGGGTACTTGAGCTTGGGCTGGTCAGTACCTTTGTGTAGGTACTGGAGTTTACGTTGTTCAGTTCCTGAATGTAGGCACTGGAGCTTGGGTCTAGTCAGTACCTGAGTGTTGGTATTGGAGCTTGGGTTGGTCAGTACTTGAGTGTGGGTAATGGAACTTTGGTTGGTCAGTACCTAAGTGTGGGTAATGGAGCTTGGGTTGGTTAGTACCTGAATGTAGGTACTGGAGATTGGGTTGGTTAGTACCTGAGTGTAGGTACTGGAGCTTGGGTTGGTCAGTACCTGAATGTGGGAAGTGGGGCTTGGGTTCGTCAGTACCTGAGTGCGGGTACTAGATATTTGGGTGGTAAGTACCTGAGTGTGGGTACTGGAGCATAAGTTGGTAAGTACCTAAGTGTAGGTACTGGGGCTTGGGTTGGTCAATACCATACTCCGGGAAATGGAGCTTGGATTGGTCAGTACCAGAGTGTGGGTACTGGAGCTTCGGTTGGTCAATACCTTACTGTGGGTAATGGAGCTTGGGATGGTCTGAACCTGAGTGTATGTACTGGAGCTTGGGTTGGTCAGTACCTGAATGTAGGTACTGGAGCTTGGGTTGGTCAGTACCTTTGAGTAGGTACTAGGTGGTTGGGTTGGTCAATACCTGAGTGTAGGCATTGGAGCTTGCGTTAGTCAGTACCTGAGTATAGGTACTAGAGCTTGGGATGGTCAGAACCTGAATGTGGATAGTGGAGCTTAGGTTGGTCTGTACCTGAGTGTAGGTACTGGACCTTTGGTTGGTTCTTACCTAAGAGTGGGTACTGGAGCTTGGATTGGTCAGTACCTGAGTGTAGGTACTGGAGCTTGGGTTGGTCAATAACTGAGTGTAGGTATTTGAGATTGGGTTTTTCAGTACCTGAATGTGGGTACTGTAGCTTGGGTTAGTCAGTACCTGAGTAAGAGTACTGGAGCTTGGGTTAGTCAGTATCTGAGTATAGGTACTGGAGCTTGGGTTGGTCAGTAACTGAGTGTAGGTACCGTAGCTTGGGTTGGTCAATACCTGGGTTTCGGTACTGGAGCTTGGGTTGGTCAGAAACTTAGTGTGGGTACAGTAGCTTGAGTTGGTCAGTACTTGATGTAGGTACTGGATATTGGGCGAATCAGTAACTGAGTTGGTCAGTACATGATTATTGGTACTGGAGCTTATGTTGGTCAATAACTGAGTGTGGGTACTGGAGATTGGGTTGGTCAGTACCTGAGTGTGGATACTTGAACTTGTATTGGTCAGTACCTGAGTGTAGGTAATGGAGCTTAGGTTGTTCAGTTCCTGAATGTATGTACTGGAGCTTGGGTTGGTCATTACTTGAGTGTAGATACTGGAAATTGGGTTGGTCAGTACCTGAAAGTAGGTACTGGAGCTTGGGTTGGTCATTACCTGAGTGTGGGTAATGGAGCTTTAGTTGCTCAGTACCTGATGTAGGTACTGGATCTTGAGCAGGTCAATACCTGAGTGTAGGTACTGGAGCTTGGGTTGGTCAGTATCTAAATGTAGATACTGGAGTTTGGGTTGGTCAGTACCTGAGTGTAGATATTGGAGCTTGGGTTGGTCAGTACCTGAGTGTAGGTACTGGAGGTTAGGTAGGTCATTACCTGAGTGTGGATAATGGAGCTTTAGTTGGTCAGTACCTGATGTAGGTATTGGACCTTGGGCAGGTCATTACCTGAGTGTAGATACTGGAGCTTGGGTTGGTCAGTACCTGAGTGTTGGTAGTATAGCTTGGGTTGGTCAGTGCCTGAGCATAGGAAATGGAGCTTGGGTTGGTCTTTAACTGAGTGTAGGTAGAGGAGCTAAGGTTGGTCAGCACCTGAGTGTAATTACTGGAGCTTGGGTTGGTCAGTATCTGAATGTAGGTAGTGGAACTTGGGTTTGTCAATACCTGAATGTAGGCACTGGAGCTTAGGTTGGTCAGTACCTAAGTTCACGTACTGGAGCATGATTGGTTAGTACCTGAGATTAGGTACTGGAGCTTGGGTTGGTCAGTATCTGAGTGTATGTATTGGAGCTTGGGTTGGTCATTACCTGAGTGTGGGTACTGAACCTTGAGTTTTTCAGTACCTGAATGTGGGTACTGGAGCTTGGGTTGGTCAGTACTTGAATGGCTATTGATCTTGGGTTGGTCAGCACCTAAGTGTAGGAACTGGAGCTTGGGTTGGTCAGTAACTGAGTGTGGATACTGGAGCTTGGGTTGGTAGTACCTCATTGTAGGTACCGGAGCTTCGGTTGGTCAGTACCTGAGTGTAGGTACTGGAGCTTGGGTTGGTCAGTACCTGAGTGTAGGTACTGGAGCTTTTGTTTGACAGTACCAGAGTATGGGTAATGGAGCTTGATTTAGTTAGTACCTGAGTGTGGGTACTGGAGCTTGGGTTGGTCAGTACCTGATCATAGGTACTGGAGCATGAGTTGGTCAGGACCTGAGTGTAGGTACCGGAGCTTGGGTTGGTCAGCACCTGATTGTGGGTAATGGAGTTTGTGTTGGTCAGTACCTGACTTTAGGTACTGGAGCTTTGGTTGGTCAGTACATGAGTGTGGGTTCTGGAGCTTCGGTTCTCAGTACCTGAGTGTGGGTAATTGAGCTTGATTTGGTCAGTACCTGATATAGGTACTGGATCTTGGGCTGTTCAGTACCTGAGTAAGGGTACTGGAGCCTGGGTTGGTCACTACCTGAGTGTTGGTACTGGAGCTTAAGCTGGTCAGTTCCTAATTGTGGGTACTGGAGGTTGGGCTGGTCGTTTCGTGAGTGTAGGTACTGGAACTTGGGTTGGTCAGTTTATGAGTGTGGGTACTGGAGCTTGGGTTCGTCAGTACCTGATTGTAGGTTCTGGAGCTTGGGTTGGTCCATACCTAAGTGTATGTACTTGAGCTTTTATTTTCAGTAAAAGAGTCTGGGTACTGGAGATGGGGTTGGTTAGTGCCTGAGTGTAGTAACTGTAGCTTGGGTTGGTCAGTACCTGAATGTAGGTACTGGAGCTTGAGTTGGTCAGTACCTGAATGTAGGTACTGGAGTTTGGTGTGGTCAGTACCTGAGTGAAGGTTCTGGAGCCTGGGTTGGTCAGTACCTGAGTGTGAGTACTGGAGCTTGAGTTGGTCAGTACCTGAGTGTTGGCACTGGAGCTTGGGTTGGTCAGTACCTGAGTGTGGGCAATGAAGCTTGGGTTGGTCAGTACCTGAGTGTAGGTACTGGAGCTTGGGTTGGTCAGTACCTGTGTGTAGGTACTGGAGCTTATGTTGGTAAGTAAAAGAGTATGGTTACTGGAGCTTGGGTTGGTTATTACCTGAGTGTAAGTACCGGAGCTTGGATTGGTCAGTACCTGATTATAGGTACTGGAGCATGAGTTGGTCAGTACATGAGAGTAGTTACTGGAGCTTGGGCTGGTTAGTACCTGAGTGTGGGTACTGGAGCTTTGGTTGGTCAGTACTTGAGTGTGGGTACTGGAGCTTGGGTTGGTCACTACCTTAATGTAGGTACTGAAGCTTGGATTTCTCAGTACCTGAGTGTAGGTACTGGATCTTGGGTTGGTCAGTACCTGAGTTTGGGTAATGGAGCTTTTGTTGATTAGTACCTGAAAGTAGGTACAGGAGCTTTGGTTGGTCAGTACCTAAGTGTGGGAATGGGAGCTTGGGTTGCTAGTACCTGAGTGTAAGTAATGGAGCTTTACTTGGTCAGTACCTGATATAGGTACTGGAACTTGAGCTGCTCAGTACCTGAGTCTGGGTAATGGGGTTTGGGTTGGTCAGTACCTCAGTGTGGGTACTGGATCTTTAGTTGGTCAGTACCTGAGTGTGGGTACTGGAGTTTGGGCTGGTCAGTACCTGAGTGTAGGAACTGGAGCTTTAGTTGGTCAGATCATGAGTGTAGGTATTGGAGCTTGGGTTTGTCATTACATGAATGTAGGTACTGGAGCTTGGGTTTTCAGTACATGAGTGTAGGTACTGGAGTTTGAGTTGGTCAGTACCTGACTGTAGGTATCAGGAGCTTGTGCTAGTCAGTACCTGAGTATAGGTACTAGAGCTTGAGTTGGTCAGAACCTGAGTGTAGGAGCTGGAGCTTGGGTTGTTCAGTACCTGAGTGTAGGTAGTGGAGCTTGGATTGGTCAGTACCTGAGTGCGGGTACTGGAGCTTGGGTTCGTCAGTACCTGGGTGTGGGTAATGGAGCTTGGGTTTGTCAGTACCTGAGTGTAGGTACTGGAGCTTGGGTTGGTTAGTACCTGAGTGTAGGTACCGGAGCTTCGGTTGGTCAGTACCTGAGTGTCCAGCAGCCCTTTCTAAGCGTAAATACTGGCACCTGAACAAAGCTGACTGGAATAGCTTACGTAACTTCTTTTCTG
>JAYMFT010091702.1:0-14008 GCA_038088735.1 Panulirus argus | reverse complement strand
GGTTAGGTCACGTGTTCAGGTGGGCGACCTGAGTTCACAGAGTGACCTGACCATTCAGGTAAGAAGGGTTTAGTGGCAGCGAGGGTAATAACATCTGGGATCCACTGACCCTGGGAAATATTAAAGTTATTTGCATTACTAATATATACAGATTCAATTATTTTTCTTTTATAGCTACATTTTTTTTCCTACATATTCACCATTTCCCGCATTAGCGAGGTCGCTTCAAGAACAGATGACTGAGCCTTAGAAGGAAAATCCTCACATGGCCCGTTTCTGTGTTCCTTCTTTTGGAAAAGTAGAGATGCACAGGAAAATGAAATTCGATAATTTCCTTAGTGCATTTTTGTGTAATGATCGCATCGACAGGTGAGATACTAGAATGAGATAGAAGACGTAGAACAGTCAGTTGATATACTAGGAAGAGACGTAGCTAAGAAGCCATTGGTAAACAAGAGTTACCGGTTGGTGGCGTTCGGGTTTGGCGTCATTCCTGTCATAAAATTTACTATGTAGACAAGAAAGGGAATCGTCTACAAATTTTGCCTACAAGAAAGCTATCCAATTTGTTCAGACCTTCACTAATATTAATGTTACAATTCTTTGTGTATTTATCAAGAGAAGAATCAATGACATTTCTCGTGGTAAAGGAGTTAGAGTTAATAACTGAATTGGCATTACTCCAGTCAATACAATTATCATAATTTTTAACATGATTAAACAAGGCATTTGATTCTTGTCCTCTTCCTATACTAAATTTATGTTGCTTAAGATCCTTATCAGTCTGCCCAACGTAAGATATATTACAATTTTTGCAATGTGCACGATGTTCTCTGTGTGTGGCCAACAAATGAAATTTTACAAACATTTCTCCCTTAACTTAACAATTTAGTACCTTCTGTCAACTTTAGTGTAGAAGTGGAAAGTAATTATATGTTACCATTTTTAGATTGCATGATCCATTGGGATGGAAACATGTTTAAGTAAGGCATATACAGAAAACCCTTCAATGTTTGTTCATATGTTCATTATTACTCAGTTCAACACGACAGACTCAAATTATCTTTGTTAATACCAGTCGATGTTCCTTAGGGCATTACGTATATGCAGTCCGAAATTTATTGATGATGAGTTTGAGAAGATATATTCTTTTCGATCCAAGTTAAAGTAACCTAGATCTTTCATTGATAATTCCCTTAAGCTGAAAAAGAAATCGTTTTATAGAGTTAAATCCAAACCTCCCCTTGATACCATTAATCTTTTAGTTCTCCCTTTTAGTGATGATTTTACATTACTTCCCAGGTTGCTTAAATCCTTTCATAGAAATGTAGCCTTCAACAATAACAATACCATAAAGAATGTCTTACTCAAAAACTCACCAGAAATTTCTACGGGCTGTGTTTACAGAACACCTTGTAAATTTGTGATATGTTTTATGTTGGGCAGACCGGTAAGGTCCTAAGTATCGCCAGTTACGCCGAGATGATGTATGGCGTCCTGAGGGTACAGAGCGATACTGAGATGATATATGGCACCCTAAATATAGAGAGTGAAGCTGAGATGTTGTATGGTGTCCTAAGGATAGAGTGAGACTGAAATAATGTATGGCGTCCTGAGGATACAGAATGAGGCTAAGATGTTGTGTAGCGTCCTGATGATACTTAATGAGGCTGAGATGATGCATGGCGTCCTGAGGAGGCTGAGATGATGCATGGCGTCCTGAGGATACAGAATGAGGCTGAGATAATATATGACATCCTGAGCATACAGACTGTTCCTGAGATAATATATGACGTCCAGAGGATACAGGGCGAGGCTGAGATGATGTATAGCGACCTGAGGATACAGAGTGAGACTGAGATGATATATGGCATACTGATGATACCGAATGAGGCTGAGATGTTTTATGGCGTCCTGATGATACATGGTGAGGCTGAGTTGATGTATGGCTTCCTGAGGATACAGAGCGAGTCTGAGATGATGTATAGCGTCCTTAGGATTTTCTTCTGTTGCTGAGATGACGTATGTCATTTTGAGGATACAGAGTGAGGCTGAGATGATATATGGCGTTCTGATGATATAGAGTGAGGCTGAGATGTATGCTGTCCTGAGGATACATGTTAAGGCTGAGATGATGCATGGCGTCCTGGGGATACAGGGTGAGGCTGAGATGTATGGGGATCTGAGGATACAGCTTAAGGCTGAGATGATGTTTGGCGTCCTGAGGATACAGAGAAAATCCGAGATGATGAATTATGTCCTTAGGATACAGAGTGAGGCTGAGATGATGTATGGCATCCTGATGATACTGAATGAGGCTGAGATGTTTTATGGCGTCCTGATGATACAGAATGTGGCTGATATAATGTATGGTGATGAGGATACAGAGTGAAGCTGAAATGATATATGACGTCCTGATGATAAATGGTGAGGCTGAAATGATGTATGGCGTCCTGAGGATAAAAGACAAGGCTGCGTTAATGTATGGCTTCCTGATAATACAGAGTGGGGCTGAAATGATGTATGATGTCCTGAGGATTTCAGACTGTGACTGAGATGTTGTATGGCGTTCTGAGGATAGAGGAAAAGGCTGAGATGATGTATGGCATCTGAGAATACCGAGTGAGGCTGAGATGATGTACGGCGTCCCGAGGATTTCTTACTGTTGCTGAGATGATGTATGGCATCTTGAGGATACAGACTGAGGCTGAGATGATGTATGGCGTCCTAAGGATACAGAATAAGGCTGAGATGATGTATGGCCTCCGGAGGCTATACGATAAAGCTGAGATGAAGTATGGCATCTTCAGGACACACAGTGAGGCTGAGATGACATATGGCGTCTTGAGGAAACAGAGAGAGGCTGAGATGATGCATGGCGTCCTAAGGATACATCGTGATGCTGATATGATTTATGGCATCTGTAGGATACATAGTGAGGCTGAGATGATATATGGCGTCCTGAGGATACAGAAAGAGGCTGAGATGATGTACGGCGTCCTGAGGACTTCATAATGTTGCTGAGATGATGTATGGCATTTTAAGGATACAGAGTGAGGCTGAGATGATTTATGGCGTCTGTAGGATACATAGTGAGGCTGAGATGATGTACGGCGTCCTGAGGATACAGAAAGAGGCTGAGATGATGTGTGGCGTCCTGAGGATTTCAGGCTGTTGCTGAGATGATGTATGGCTTTTTGAGGATACAAAGTGAGACTGATATGATGTATGGTGTCCTAAGGTTACAGAGTGAGGCTGAGATGATATATAGCGTCCTGAGGAAACAGAGAGAGGCTGAGATGATGCATGGCGTCCTAAGGATACATCGTGATGCTGATATGATTTATGGCGTCTGTAGGATACATAGTGAGGCTGATATAATATATGGCGTCCTGAGGATACAGAGAGAGGCTGAGATGATATATAGCGTCCATATGATTTTATTCTGTTGCTGAGATGATGTATGGCATTTTGAGGATACAGAGTGTGGCTGAGATAATATATGGCGTCATGACGATACAGAGTGAGGCTGAGATGATGTATGGAATCACGAGGATAAAAGGATGAGGCTGAGATATACATCATTCTGAGGATTCAGGGTGAGTCTGAGGTGATGTTTGGTGTTCTGAGAATACAGAATGAGGCTGAGATGATATAAGGTGTCTTGAGGATACAGAGTGTAGCTAAGATGATGTATAGCTTCCTGAAGATACACAGTTAGGTTGAGATGATATATGGCGTCTTGAGGATAAAAAGCATGGCTGAGATGGTATATGACGTTCAGAGGATACAGAGAGAAGGCTGAGATAATGTATGGAGTCCTGAGGATACAGTGTGAGAGCGAGATGGTGTATACCATCCTGAGGATACAGAGCGAAGCTGAGTTGAGTTATGGCATCCTGAGGATACCGAGCGAGGCTGAGATGGTACATTACGTCCTAAGGATACGGAGTGTGGCTGAAATGATGTATGGAGTCCTGAGGATACAGAGTGTGGCTGAGATGATGTTTGGCGTACTTAGGACACTTTTTGAGGCTGAGATGATGTATGGGGTCCTGAAGATAGAGAGTGAGGCTGATATAATGTATGGAGTTCTGAGGATACAGGGTGAGGCTGAGATGATATATAGCATCCTGAGGATATAGAATATGGCTTAGATGATGTTTGGCGTACTGAGAACACTTGTTGAGGATGAGATGATGTATGAGGTCCTGAGGATACAGAGTGTGGCTGAGATGATGTATGGCTTCCTGACGATACAGAGTGAGGCTGAGATGACGTATGGCATCTTAACGATACAGAGTGAGGCTGAGATGATGTATAGCGTTCTGAGGATACAAACTGAGGCTAAGATGATGTATGGCGTCCTTAGGATACAGTGTGAGGCTGAGATGATGTATGTCGTCCTGAGGATAAAGAGTGAGGCTGAGATGATGTATGGAGTCCTGGGGATACAGAGTGAGGCTGAGACGATGTATGGCGTCCTGAGGATACAGAGTGAGGCTGAGATGAGGTATGGCGTCCTGGGGATACAGAGTGAGGCTGAGATGAGGTATGGCTTCCTGGGGATACAGAGTGAGGCTGAGATGAGGTATGGCGTCCTGGGGATACAGAGTGAGGCTGAGATGATGTATGGCGTCCTGAGGATACAGAGTGAGGCTGAGATAATGTAAGGAGCCCTGAGGATACAGATTGAGATTGATGTATGGCGTCCTCTGGATAGAGAGTGTGGCTGAGATGATGTATGGCATTCAAAGGATACAGAGTGAGGCTGAGATGAATTATGGCGTCCTCAGGATTCATAGTGAGACTGAGATGATTTATGGCGTCCTGGGGATACAGAGTGAAGCTTAGATGATGAATGGAATCCTAAGGATACACACTGAGGCTGATATGATGTATGGCGTTCTCAGGATACAGAGTGAAGCTGAGATGACGTTTGACGTCCTGAGGATACAAAGTGAAGCTGAGATTATGTATGGTATCCTATCGACAGAGAGTGAGGCTGATAAGATGTTTGGCGTCCTGAGGATACAGAATGAAGCTGAGATGATTTACACGTTTCTGAGGATACTGAGTGAGGCTGAGATGATGTTAGGCGTCCTGAGGATACAGAGTGAGGCTGAGATGATGTATGGAATCACGAGGATACAGATTATGGCTGAGATGATATTTGGCGTTTCGAGGATGCAGAGTGAAGCTGAGATGATGTACTGATTCCTGAGAATATAGAGTAAGGCTGAGATGATGTATGGCATCCTGAGGATACAGAGAGAGATTGAGATGAATTATGGCGTCCTGAGGATACATAGTGAGGCTGCGATACATAGTGAGGCTGTTGGCAGTGTCGGGCAGCTGTTGTCAGGGTGACCGCTACTGGCAGTGTCGAGCAGCCGTTGTTAGGGCGACCACTGATGGCAGTGTCCAGCAGCCGTTGTTTCGGTGACCACTGTTGGCAGTGTCGAACAGCCACTGTTAGGACGACCACTGCTGGAAGTGTCGAGTAGCCCTTGTTAAGGTGACACTGTTGGCAGTGTCCAGCATTCCTTGTTAGGTTAACCACTGTTGACAGTGTCGAGCAGCCGTTGTTAGAGAGACCACTGCTGGCAGTGTCGAGTAACCCTTGTTTGAGTGACCACTATTGGCAGTGTCTATCAGCTGTTGTGAGGATGATCACTGATGGCAGTTTCGGGCAGCCGTTGTTAGGGTGACGACTGCAGGAAGTGTCGAGCAGCCTATGTTAAGGTAACCACTGCTGTCTGTGTCGAGCAGCCGTTTTTAGGGCGACCACTATTGGCAGTGTCGAGCAGCCGTTGTTAGGGTCACAGCTGTTGGCAATGTTCAGCAGCTGTTCTTAGGGTGACCAGTGCTGGACCTGTTGAGCAGCCACTGTTAAGGTGACCACTGCTGGCAGTAATGAGCAGCTGTTGTTAGGGTGACCAATGCCGGTAAAATCGAGCAGCCCTTGTTAGGATGACTACTGCTGACTATGTCGAGCAGCCGTTGTTACTGAGTCCACCAGCCGTTGTTAGGGTGACCACTGCTGGCAGTATTGATTAGCCGTTGTCAGGATAACCACTGCTGGAAGTGTTGAGTAGCTGTTGTGAGGGTAACCATTACTGGCAGTGTCGAGTAGCCGTTGTTAGGGTGACCACTGCCGGCAGTGTCGAACAGTCTTTGTTAGGATGACCACTGCTGGGTGTGTCGAGCAGCCGTTGTTAGAATAAACAATGCTGGCAGTGTCGAGCATCTGTTGTCAGGATGACCACTGATGGCAGCGTCGACCAGCCGTTGATAGGGCTCTACTGCTGGCAGTGTCAAGCAGCCCTGGTTAGGGTGACCACTGTTAACAGTGTCAAGCATCCCTTGTTAGGATGACCACTGTTGGCAGTGTCGAACAGCTGTTGTCAGGATGACTACTGCAGGCAGTATCGAGCAGCCTATG
Source organism: Panulirus argus (assembly GCA_038088735.1). Lineage (NCBI taxonomy): Eukaryota > Metazoa > Arthropoda > Malacostraca > Decapoda > Palinuridae > Panulirus > Panulirus argus. Next base: position 7,563 of record JAYMFT010091702.1, on the reverse strand, counting down.
CTATGGTAGCCACTGCTGTCTGTGTCGAGCAGCTGTTGTTAGGGTGACCATTGCTGGCAGTGTCGAGCAGGTGTGTTATGGTGACCAATGATGGCAGTGTCAAGCTGCCTTTTTTAGGGTGGCCACTGCAGGCATTATCAAGAAGCCGTTGTTAGGGTGACGACTGCAGGCAGTTTCGAGCAGCCTATGTTATGGTCACCACTGCTGTCTGTGTCGAGCAGCTGTTGTCAGGATGACCACTGCTGGAAGTGTCCAGCACCCCTTGTTAGGGTGACCATTGTTGGCAGAGTCGAGCAGCCGTTGTTAGGGTGACGACTGCTGGCTGTGTCGAGCAGCTGTTGTCAGGATGACCACTGCTGGAAGTGTCGAACAGTCGTTGTTAGGGTGACCACTGCTGACAGTGTCAAACAGCTGTTGTCAGGATGATCACTGCTGGAAGTGTCGAGCAGTCGTTGTTAGGGTGACGACAGCTGGCTGTGTCGAGCAGCTATTGTCAGGATGATCGCTGTTGGCGTGGCCAGCAGCCGTTGTTAGGGCGACCACTGCTGGCAGTGTCGAACAGCTGTTGTCAGGATGACCACTGCTGGAAGTGTCGAGCAGTCGTTGTTAGGGTGACCACTGCTGGCAGTGTCAAACAGCTGTTGTCAGGATGACCACTGTTGGAAGTGTCGAGCAGTCGTTGTTAGGGTGACCACTGTTGGCAGTGTCGAGCTGCCTTTTGAGGGTGGCCACTGCTGGCAGTGTTGAGCAGCTGTTGTCAGGATAGCCACTGATGGAAGTGTCAAGCAGTAGTTGTTAGAGTGACCACTGCTGGCAGTGTCGAGCTTCCGTTGTTAGGGTGACTACTGCGTGCAGTGTCAAGCATCTGTTGTTAGAGTGACCACTGCTGGAAGTGTCAAGCAGTAGTTGCTTGAGTGACCACAGCTGGCAGTGTCGGGCACATGTTGTTAGTGACCACTGCTTGCAGTGTCGAGCAGCCGTTGTTAGAGTGACCACTGCGTGCAGTGTCGAGCAGCTGTTGTTAGAGTGACCACTGCTGGCAGTGTCGAGTAGCCATTGTTAGAGTGATCACTGCTGGCAGTGTCGAGCAGCCGTTGTTAAAGTGACTACTGCTGAACTGTCAAGCATTATTTGTTAGAGTGACCACTGCTGGCAGTGTCAAGCAGTAGTTGTTAGAGTGACCGCTGCTGGCAGTGTCAAGCAGTAGTTGTTAGAGTGACCACTGCTTGCAGTGTCGAGCAGCCGTTGTTAGAGTGACCACTGCTGGCAGTGTCGAGCATCTGTTGTTAGTGACCACTGCTTGCAGTGTCGAGCAGCCGTTGTTAGAGTGACCACTATGTGCAGTGTCGAGCAGCTGTTGTTAGAGTGATCACTGCTGGCAGTGTCGAGCATCCGTTGTTTGGGTAACCACTGCGTGCAGTGTCCAGCAGCCGTTGTTAGGGTTACCACTGCTGGCAGTGTCAAGCATCTGTTGTTAGAGTAACCACTGTTGGCAGTGTAGATCATTCGTTGTTAGAGTGACCACTGCTGGAAGTGCCTAGCAGCCGTTGTTAGAGTGACCACTGCTGGCAGCGTCGAGCAGCAGTTATTAGAGTGACCACTGCTGGCAGTGTCGAGCAGCCGTTGTTATGGTGACCACTGCTTGCAGTGTCGAGCAGCCGTTGTTACAGTGACCACTATGTGCAGTGTCGAGCAGCTGTTGTTAGAGTGATCACTGCTCGCAATGGTGAGCATCCGTTGTTTGGGTAACCACTGCGTGCAGTGTCCAGCAGCCGTTGTTAGAGTGACCACTGCTGGCAGTATCAAGCAGTAGTTGTTAGAGTGACCACTGCTGGAAGTGTCGAGCAGTAGTTGTTATAGTGACCACTGCTTCCAGTGTCTATCATCCGTTGTTAGAGTGACCACTGCTGGAAGTGTCTAGCAGCCATTGTTAGAGTGACCACTGCTGGCAATGTCGAGCAGCCGTTTTTAGAGTGAACGCTGCTGGCAGTGTCGAGCAGCCGTTGTTAGGGTGACCACTGCTTGCAGTGTCGAGCAGCCGTTGTTAGAGAAACCACTGCTGGCAGTGTCGAGCAGTAGTTGTTAGAGTGACCACTGCGTGCACTCTCGAGCAGTAGTTGTTAGAGTGACTACTGCTGGCTGTGTCGAACAGCCGTTATTAGAGTGACTATTGCTTGCAGTGTCGAGCAGCCGTTGTTAGAGTGACCACTGCTTTGAATGTCCAGCAGCCGTTGTTAGAGTGACCACTGCTGGCATTGTCGAGCAGCCGTTGTTAGAGTGACCACTGGTTGCAGTGTCCAGCAGCCGTTGTTAGAGTGACCACTACTGGCATTGTCGAGCAGCCGTTGTTGGAGTTACCAATACTTGCAGTGTCGAGCAGCCGTTGTCAGAGTGACCACTGCTTGCAGTTTCGAGCAGCTGTTGTTAGGGTGACCACTGCATGTAGCGTCGAGCGGTCGTTGTTAGGGTGACCACTGCATGCAGAGTCGAGCAGCCGTTGTTTGGGTGACCACTGCTGAGGTGTCGAGCGACCGTTCTTAGTGTGACCACTGCTGGCAGTGTCGAGCAGCTGTTGTTAGGACGACCACTGCTGGCAATCTTTAGCAGCCGTTGTTAGAGTGACCACTGCGGGCAGTGTCGAGCAGCTGTAGTTCGGGTGACTACTGCTGGCAGTGTCGAGCAGCTGTTGTTAGAGTGACCACTGCGTGCAGTGTCGAGCAGCTGTTGTTAGGGTGACTACTGCTGACAGTGTCGAGCAGCTGTTGTTAGAGTGACCACTGCTGGCAGTGTCCAGCAGCCGTTTTTAGAGTGACCACTACTGGTATTGTCGAGCAGCCGTTCTTAGAGTGACCACTACTTGCAGTGTCGAGCAGCCGTTGTTAGAGTGACTACTGCGTGCAGTGTCGAACAGCTATTGTTCGGGTGACCACTGCTGGTGTGTCGAGCAGCCGTTGTTAGTGTGACCACTGCTGGCAGTGTCGAGCAGCTGTTGTTAGAGTGACCACTGCGTGCAGTGTCGAGCAGCTGTTGTTCTGATGATCACTGCTGACAGTGTCGAGCATCTGTTGCTAGAGTGACCACTGCTGGAGGTGTCAAGCCGTAGTTGTTAGAGTGACCACTGCTGGCAGTGTCAAGCACTAGTTGTTGGAGTGACCACTGCTGGCAGTGTTGAGCAGCTGTTGTTAGTGACCACTGCTTGCAGTGTCGAACAGCCGTTGTTAGAGTGACCACTGCTGGCAGTGTCAAGCAGTAGTTGTTAGTGACCACTGCTGGCAGTGCTGAGCATCTGTTGTTAGTGACCACTGCTTGCAGTGTCGAACAGCCGTTGTTAGAATGACCACTGCTGGTAGTGTCCAGCAGCTGTTGTTAGAGTGACCACTGCTGGCAGTGTTGAGCAGCCGTTGTTAGAGTGACCACTGCTGGCAGTGTCGAGCAGCCATTGTTAGAGTGACAACTGTTGGCAGTGTCCAGCAGCCGTTGTTAGAGTGACTACTACTGGCAGTGTCAAGCATCTGTTGTTAGAGTGACCACTGCTGGCATTGTGCAGCAGCCGTTTTTAGAGTGACCATTATTGGCAGTGTCCAGCAGCCGTTGTTAGAGTGACCACTGCTCGCAGTGTCAAGCAGTAGTTGTTAGAGTGACCTCTGCTGGCACTGTCCAGCAGCCGTTATTAGAGTTACCACTGTTGGCAGTGTTCAGAAGCCGTTGTTAGAGTGACCACTGCTTGCAGTGTCGAGCAGTAATTGTTAGAGTGACCACTGCTTGCAGTATCGAGCATCCGTTGTTAGAGTGACCACTGCTGGCACTGTCCAGCAGCCGTTATCAGAGTGACCACTGCTGGCAGTGTCGAGCAGCCGTTGTTTGGGTGACCACTGCTTGCATTGTCGAGCATCCATTATTAGAGTGACCACTGCTGGCATTGTCCAGCAGCCGTTATTAGAGTGACCACTGTTGGCAGTGTCTAGCAGCCGTTGTTAGAGAAACCACTGCTGGCAGTGTCAAGCAGTAGTTGTTGGAGTGACCACTTTTGGCAGTGTCGATCAGTAGTTGTTAGAGTGACCACTGCTTGCAGTGTCGAGCATCCGTTGTTAGAGTGACCACTGCTGGAAGTGTCTAGCAGCCGTTGTTAGAGTGACCACTGCTGGGACTGTCCAATAGCCGTTATTAGAGTGACCAATGCTGGCAGTGTCGAGCAGCCGTTGCTAGGGTGACCACTGCTTGCAGTGTCGAGCAGCCTTTGTTAGAGGAACCACTGCTGGCAGTGTCAAGCAGTAATTGTTAGAGTGACCACTTTTGGCAGTGTCGAGCAGTAGTTGTTGGAGTGACCACTGCCGGCAGTGTCGAGCATCCGTTGTTAGAGTGACCACTGCTGGCAGTGTCGAGCAGCCGTTGTTGGAGTGACCACTGCTAGCAGTGTCCAGCAGCCGTTGTTAGAGTGACCACTGCTTTTAGTGTCCAGCAGCCGTTGTTAGAGTGACCACTGCTGGCATTGTCGAGCAGTGTTGTTAGAGTGAACATTGCTGGCAGTGTCGAGCAGCCGTTGTTAGAGTGACCATTGCTTGCAGTGTCGAGCAGCCGTTGTTAGAGTGACCACTGCTGGCAGTGTCGAGCAGCCGTTGTTAGAGTGACCACTGCTTGCAGTGTCCAGCAGCCGTTGTTAGAGTGACCACTGCTGGCATTGTCGAGCAGCCGTTGTTAGAGTGACTACTACTTATAGTGTCGAGCAGCCGTTGTTAGAGTGACCATTGCTTGCATTGTCGAGCAGCAGATGTTAGAGTGACCACTGATGTCATTGTCGAGCAGCCGTTGTTAAAGTGACCACTGCTGGCAGAGTCGAGCAGCCGTTGTAAGAGTGACCACTGCTTGTAGTGTCGAGCAGCCGTTGTTAGAGTGACCATTGCTTGCAGTGTCGAGCAGTCGTTGTTAGAGTGACCACTGCCGGCAGTGTCGAGCATCCGTTGTTAGGGTGACCACTGCTGGCATTGTCGAGCAGCCGTTGTTAGAGTGACCACTGCTGGCAGTGTCGAGCAGCCTTTGTTTGGGCGATCACTGCTTGCAGTGTTCAGCAGCCGTTGTTAGAGTGACCACTGCTGGCAGTGTCGAGCAGCCGTGGTTAGAATGATCACTGCTTGCAGTGTCCAGCAGCCGTTATTAGAGTGACCACTGCAGGCAGTGTCCAGCAGCCGTTGTTAGAGTGACCACTGCTTGCATTGTCCAGCAGCCGTTTTTAGAGTGACCTCTGCTGGCATTGTCCAGCAGCCGTTGTTAGAGTGACCACTGCTGGCAGTGTCGAGCAGCCGTTGTTAGAGTGACCACTGCTGGCAGTGTCCAGGAGCCGTTGCTAGAGTGACCAATGATGGCAGTGTCGAGCAGCCGTTGTTAGGGTGACCACTGCTGGCAGTGTCCAGGAGCCGTTGTCAGAGTGATCATTGCTGGCATTGTCGAGCAGCCATACTAGTGAGGGCATCTTGCATGTAATATAAGGCCATCTGAGACGTGCAAGTTTGTGTGGGACATATTTTTCTATTGTTTGAGGAGGTTTCCTCTGGAGGTCATCCACTGGCATCAGTTCTTGACGGAGAATCATTTGATCTCGTCAAATTCCCAGTGAACATTCCTTTGAGATGTTTACTTTCTATTTCTCATACTGGGTCACGTTGGTAACTGACTTGCTGAAGTGCGGCAGTTGTTATATTTCATAAGACATCTACCTGGATGCAGGCCAAAGGGAGAGACATAGCCTTGCATGGTCATAATTCGCCTTGGTAATCTATGCTGATGTTTCTGTCCGAGAGAATGAAGCTGCCAAAGCGGGAGGTGTTGACACATGGCTACAGGACCGTTAGCCAGGCCGCGTTACCCCTGCGGCCTCACGATTCCTCATGTCACACGCTGACGGTCCTAATATTTGCTGCAGTCCAGTCTCATTCATGGTGCAGTCAGTGTAAACAGCTGCCCGCTCTAGTTCTCTATGAGATGACCTCCAAATATCTCTGTGTTTACCCCGGACACCAAATCAAGAATCTTTAAAAGAATTTTCAAACGAGTTAGTGAGGGCGGCGTTGAAGAGCGACATTTCCGTCTTCCGTTTGTGTTTTGGCGTAAATATTGAGATGTATCTTTTACAGAGTGCGTATGCTGCTGTCTGGTCCATGAGCCTAGCCCGACCGTCTGTCCGGTCGATCTCCAACTGCTTTGGTTCTCCGCACTTTAGCCTGACCCGTTGACCGTCTCTTGGAGACCGGCAATTGATTTCTACGTGATCTGGATTCCTGATCTTAAGTACTTAATGACAATTTGAGTGACAGCTAAATTACTTTCATCTGAACTCAAACAATATGTTTGATATTTACGTAAAAGACGTGTAAACCATTACTCACCCGTGTCAGCTGACGTGACTCCAAGAACTTGATCCTGTACAAAAGTTTTCCTAAAACATTAGAAAAAAATGACAACAACAGGAATGTCAGACTCGAGGGTAAACACAAGGGGCTTGTGTCCACATCGCCTGGGGAGAATTCCTCAACCGGAACCCCGCCAACTGCTGTCTGGGAATTAACATGTAATTGTTTAACACTTTCCTTGATGTATAATGAATGAATCAAGTTTTGTATAAATCAGACGTAATTTATTAGTGGATCAAGGAATAAAGCATTAAAGCTGAAAGACGACAATAGGCAATCCTTGATGGCGAGAGCGGCTGCCGGGTTGGTGACCACAGCTCATCTTCCGCAACGCTCTTGCATAGAGGCTGGTCAGTCTGGCTGCCCACGCGAGGTTTTCCATCGTCATGAAATTCAATTACTTCCTGCCGCCCGCACTTCCTGCCGCCCGTCGCCCGCCCGCCCACTATTATGTAACTACTGAGGTGGGTCACTTGACGTGTGGCTGGATCAAGACGACGAAAAGCTTTGTAAAGATTATGTAATATTATCTTACGTCACAATGAAAATATAGCTTCTCTATGTTGGCTATAGATCCCAGGTCGCTACACGGGCCCTGTGCGCGCGCAACAAGGACAGTGAAGACCTGCCAGTTGGAAATGTTGACGTCACTCCGTCAGCTGCCGACCAGGAAGCGTTAAATATGTTTCACGACAAACAGACGGAACACACAAGCAGAAATCTAACAAAAGATATCAGTATTTACAACTCAAGTGTGTCTCGTGATAACAGAAGTTCAACTGCTGAAAAGGATTTAAAGTTAACAGAGGAATGTGGAAATTGTCGAGTATGACGCAAGATGGCCGCATCCAGTGTTGACACTCGTGACGTCGCAGCACATCCTGCGTCACCCGTGACCCACCATCACTACTTCTATCCACCATGACTCTTCCTGTATCAATATAGACTCTCACCTCATTCAGAAAAGTTCATATTCTTTATCGTTGCGAAATCAGCCAGTCATCTTTTGGTTACACTCAACCACCGGATGCGGATATACAGTCGTGAGCTAAACCCATGTGAAAAGAAGCCTCTTATTTTTCTTTTTATGTTGAAGGCTCCAGTCACGGACAAAAGTCCACACCAAGGCCGGGCCCTAATTGAAATATAGAGAGAGTTG
>JAYMFT010091691.1:0-14008 GCA_038088735.1 Panulirus argus | reverse complement strand
AGAAAAAAAAAAAAAAAAAAAAAAAAAAAAAAAAAAAAAAAAAAAAAAAAATCAGACAAACAAAGCTTTCTAATCAACTATCTATAATACTCTCTGTGATCACCATAAGTCATCAGAGTAGATGCCGAATCTGACCCAAACTTTACATCATAAATCATCTTCATGATTTCAACAAAGTTAAATACAATAAACCCTCGATTTAACAGACCCAGATATAGTGGATTTCGGATTTAATGGATCGTGCAAATATCAATACATTAATTAATAATAATTAAAAAAATAAAAGAATAAAAAAATCTCAAATGCCGCATCATGCACATTTCATATCGCACTTGTTTTTAGTAGTGTGGGGTACACTCACTTTGTTTCGGTCTCAGTCTGCCTCAAACTATCGTGCAGTCAGGTTGTATAAAGAGGATTGTGACTTTATTTATTAAATAATTTTGCAGTCCTTACAATTCAAAATGGCATCAAGTGATAGAGGAATTAAAAGAAAGCATGTGAACTATATACTGTATATTGTATCAAAAGCTGGCCCATAGCTTACACTTGATTTGATGGATTTTCGGCATTAACGGACACCCCTTCCCCATATTAGTCCATTAAATCAAGGGTTTACTGTATATTCATATGCAGTTTACTAGAAAAATAAATATATTCAACTTACCTGAAAACAATTGGTGATGGAACACAAAATTTAACTAAGATTTTGTGTATGTTTTCATGCAAATTATTTTCATCTAGCCACCATGCCATCTGTTCATTTGCTGAACCCCCTGCAGTAGGATCAGGTGCTCCTGAAACCTGAGGATAAAAAACATCAAATAAGGTTGAAATATTCGAACAGCCATTTTTTTCATCAGCATCCACAAACCAATGCAAACTTGAATATGAAATATTCTGAAGATTAGGAGCAGGGAGCAGGATACAAAAAAGTACTAAGTTTCTCAGAAAATGTTCTGTTTCACAATGTTTCTACCATAATAAGCATTAAGCTGTATGTTAATATTTCTGTGTGTTTTCAGATGAAACATATGGGATAATGTCATAACATGGCAAATAATATATCATAGACTTTTAAGCTGTAAGCTACTCCCTTTGCCTTGCACCAACCTTTACAGGCCTGCTCCTCTCACCATATGACAAATTAAAGCTCCCAGCCTCTTTTAACACTTAAAGTCTGGGGAACTTACAGAAAGTTGTAAAGAATATGGGAAAAAATGTTCAAATTTTTGTATCATTCTTCAGTTTCAGGAATAACAGAGGCTGGAGCTTAAGTTTATCTTTACTATCGTCTTTATAACAAAAAGTGAAGGGATGCACTATTGCTGGTGATGGGATGCATGACATATTCATGTTTATTCTACCTCTTTCCTATAAAACTTCCTGCAAGGTATGTTTTTCTACCAGTTCTCCATCCAGCTTGTTGCCGGTGGAAGTGAAGGGTGGGGAAAGAGCCTTTGCTTTGCTATCCTTCTCTTCTACTGCTTTTAAGGGGACTGTTTTTTTTATTAGTGTCAAAGCCAGACTACCTCGCTTGGACCTTGGGTGTGTGTGTCTATGTAACTCTCTTTCTCCTTCATGGTTAAACCTCTGTTAGCTGCGGTGAAAATTCTGTTGAAAGTGGAGAAGTCTCTCCTAACACTCTCAGTTCACCTTCGTGCTATGCAAACAACATCTGCTCCACGTTTCAGCAGTCCCAGATAAGTTCACTAAGTTCACTGCATGTTTGTTTTATTATGATATTTAAGGGAAACAATGGGAAAATCAAGAAGAACAATGAAGCATCGGAGAATATATTTGTTTCACTGAATTTTTGGAAAAGTGATGCAGGACTGGTTACAGCAAAAGCAATAGATCTCCAGCACAGGGAAATATTTGAAGCAAATAAGGTAGATAACTTAAAACAACTCAAGTGGTATTGAAGCTAAGCAAGAGGAGAGCATTACTTGAAGCCAAAATCAGATGTGAAGAGAAGGTCAAATTTATTACCATTTTTTGGGAGCACTTGTACAAGAGAATGTCACATGCAGGTTCACTATTTTTTTAAACTGTTTTCTTTCATCTGCAGATTCATCTTTCATTGCTTTGTATAAGAGTCTTTGTACAAAACCTGTTTTTTGCGTTTTCATTCTATAAAATGATAACTAGAGTCTGCAGGCCATGTTACTACAGGTTCAGGTTTAATAAGCTTTTTACTGCTGATTCTTCTTCTATTCTTGTTACAGTGAACTCCTGATTGATCTAAAAACAATGGCACTATTCAATCCAAGTTGGGATAAAACTCTAGGCAAAGGCATCAATTAATTTTTCCCCTTCAATCATCTGTACAGAAGATGCTTAAATTTTATTTAAGTCGTTAAAAATTTTAATTAAGTCATTAAATCAGTAGATAATAAGTAAATTAATACTCCCTACAAAATGCCATAACAGGACGGCCATACGATGATGTTCTTTACTTATCCCACTAAACCTTTTTTATTACAATATCAATTAGGGTATGTTCTACACTCTTCCCCTAGCCCACTTTTCTCACTAATAGATACATTATAAAAATAATAATTATATTCATTTATCTATCTATTATACTTGATCGCTGTTTACTATGGCAGTAAGGTAGCGCTGGGAAACAGACGAAGAAAGAGCCATCCACTTGTACACAAACACATATACATACATACATGCACATATATGTTAACATTTATAAGTGAATAATTCAAGAACTCCCTTCCTGTACAGTACAAACAGGTAATTACATAGGCAGTTTGTCTTGATTCATAATACCCACTAAGTCCTTTGCACATTTTGCCTAATTTTGTCTTGTAAATTATCATACGGACACTGATATTTTCAAACAACCATTTAACAAGATTTTCAAAACAATGTGCAGTACTGCATTTTATATAACATCGATGTACACCTTATGCTCTTCCAGATGTTGTTTAAAAAAGAGATCAATAAAAAAAGGGACTTCCATGTTAAACATACATTACAATGCTCAATTCTATAAGTAACTTATGAATGCTAATGTTGTGGCATTCATGCAGTGTTTGCTTGTCCATACAACCAGGTTTAATGTAAATAACAATGACAAAGCAATCCTCCCACACTCTCATCCACTCTTTAGATGTGTTAATGCGATATCATAGGAGAACAATTCCTGTTGATATATGTAAAGTGATTCATTTACTCATTACACTGAAAATTTGAACAGAGATATAACCCACAAATATATGTACAACACTTTTCAGGAATGCACATAATACATCTATCAAGGGGTTCTATACAAACTCAAACACAGCACCTCCATCATCTTTTCATATTTTCCAAAAGTGTTTTTGGTTCTCTCACATAATGATAATTTGTTTAACTTTTTTTTTTTTTTTTATGGAAAGCCAACTGTAATAAGAGGGAGAAAATATACATATAATGAACATGGAAAATAAAATTATTTGCAACAAACTAATTAACCATGGTGAATGGCCCTTACTCTCTGATCTCAAAGACCCAGGCAGTTACATCAAATTTATGTTATAGCAGTTCAAATCCAAGACATAACCTCCTAAGAAGTATCCTGAGCTATCTGGGCCCTAAGCATAAAATGAAAAAATAGCTCTTACAAATCTAATCCATTAATATCAAGCTGACACAAAATACTCATCTTTACGTTGCTTAACTCTTATCTTATAAGCAGACAGTATGCATACAAAATTATCATGCACCTATGGACAAGAAAGAAAATCTCCGGCATATCTTGTAGTATTTGTGATCATAAAGATTAATAAAATAAACTTCAGATACAATTTTCAATGATGAAAACATAAACTCATTTGTGCACATTTGTTATAGTCAACAAACTTTTTGCTCTTTTTCATTAACAAGACTAACATCTTACAAAATACTTTGTTTTGAAAAGACAGACAACATATGAGGCAAACTTTGTGCATTAATAATGCAAAATAAATGGGACAGGGGAGAAAGAATACTTCCCACGTTCTCCCTGCGTGTCGTAAAAGTCGACTAAAAGGGGAGGGAGCAAGGACTGGAAATCCTCCCCTCCTGTTTTTACTCTTCCAAAAGAAGGAACAGAGAAGGGGGCCAAATGAGGATTTTCCCTCTAAGGCTCAGTACTCCGTTCTTAACGCTACCTAACTAACATGGGAAATGGCGAATATGTATGAAAAAAATAAAAATAAAAGAAAGTGATTTGGAACTTACAAATTATAAAAACACTGCACCCATCTGTAATGACTGGAGGATGTTAAGGCTAATAACACTGAACAGTGTGATTATACCTTCAGTGGAGGTATGGCAGCATGCTTATACAATGGAAGTACAATCTCTTGCTTCAGACTCAATCATATCTTAACAGTCATTTGGTTACATCCAGAATGTTCTTTCATAATGTACTTCTTTTGTCATACAGCATGGACCTGCCAAGCCTGACTCCTAGCATTTATCAACTGACTGGCTGTTATGTCTTTCAATGAAATAATATAACTTACTGTGTTGATATCAGAAGTTTGACTAGAGAGGATTTCATCAATAAGCCGTTGTGCTGTAGGTAAAATCTGCTGTGGCAATTCACTAATAAGGTACTGAGCAAACTTTTGCAGCTGATCTCTCTGCAGTCGCGACAATGACTCACTGACTGGAGCACGGAGTTTCACCTGACTAGGCTGTTGAGAGAAAAAAAACAAAAAATAACATTAAAAGAATACTTTAGGGTACTTTACTTGTTCATACCTAACTGCTTCTCCCACTTTACCAAGATACTGTGAGAAACAAATGAACAATGGTCTCATTTGCACACGTCCATTTTCAAGCTGCCAAGTATAATAATAAACAAAAGGCTACCATCCACAGCCAAGCCCTACACATAGCTCCAAGGTTTACCTTGGCCCTTTCACACTGACAGCATGCTGCCCTCCATATATCACAGCCATCCAACATATAACATCAACTCAGACTTGATTACAAAAATAGCATAGTATACATGGTATCAAAACAGCATTAGATACCAATGCAAAGAGAACACTAAAATAAGCAAAAAATGAACAAGTGAATATTTGAAAATAAATAAATAAAACAGTGTAGGTAAGAGTGATATCATGAATAAAAAAAAATATCAATTTCATGTTTAAGAGTGCTTAAAGAAAACATAATTAACTCTGGAAATAAAGCAAAATTGCAATCAACAATAAAGAGGAAATTTTAGTAATATTTATGATTGTAAGTGAAAAAAGAGGACTATGAAATCATGTAAAGAGCTTACAAAAAAATTACCATTTTGGAAGCATGCATTGCTACATCACATCCCTAAAAAGGGTGATCATTTTGACTCCTCTACCTATCGTGCTGACACTTTAATATCCATCATTTCCAAAATCTTTGAATTCCTCTTCGACTTCCAATCCTTAGACATCTTGAATCTCTCAGTCTTCTCTCTGGTCACCGTAACAGCTTCTGTGAGGTAAGATCCACTGGTGATATTCTTTCTAATCTTACTAATGTCTGGTCATCATCCCTGAGAGATTTGGGGGAATTCTATGCAGCTGTCCTTGACATACCCAAAGCTTTTGACAGTGTGGGGCATTGGGGTTTCATCTCTAAGCTCTCCTCTTTTGGCTTCCCTTCTCTTTACTCCCTCATATCTAATTTCCTCTCTGGCCATCTATCTCCATGGATGTTGATGGATCAGCCTCTTTGCCTTTCTCCATCAACAGTGATGCACCTCAAAGTTCTGTCCTGTCTCTTACACTCTTTTTCTCTTTTATCAATGATTTCCCCTCTTCCACAAATAACCAAATGCACTCATATACTGAAAACTCAAGACTGCAATCCTCAACATCCTTCAATTCTGCTCCTTCTTCTCTCACTTGATTTGCATTTCACCTCGATATAACTGCAATAAACTTCGAAAGAATATCGTAGTAGAGCTAAAGAAATCTGATTAAGTTTAGTGCCTTCAAGCTCCAGTCTCTGCCCATCTCTATTAAAAATTCCTTACAACTTTTCTCTCTCCTTTGACAAATCTGTAATGTTCTTGACTCGATGAACATACTCGCTATTACTGTTATATCCACACTATCTTAGAAACCCCACATATGGAAATAGCTATGTCTGCCTCTAAGAAACTAAGAGTCCTGTTTAGACATTGAAACTTCTTTTCTTCTGAAGTTCCGTTTACACAAAGGATTGATCCACCCTTGCATGAGGTACTGCTCTCTCATCTGGGGTGGTTCTAGCTCTGCATCCTTACTTGACACAGTTGAGTCAAAAGCAGTCTGACTTATTAACTTTCCTAGGCTTACTTCAAAACTTGACTCATTTGCACTATGCCACAATGCTGATTCACTTTCCCTCTTCTATTAGCATCTTTGGTTCTCAATCCAAAGAACCAGCTGTTTGTGTGCTCGCTAGACCATTCAATACTCAGCAAGCTACTGTGTCACATGATTACTGTAAGGCCATTGGCAACTTAAGGATGGGCCATTTTGATAACTGTTTCTTTTCTTACATCTCAAAGCTTTGCAACTCTCTACCCTCTCATGTCTTTCACAATAATCATGGCTTGGCACTTTTTAAGAGACTTTTCACTCTCTCCAAAGTCTATAAACACTTTTCCTTGTCTATTTTTTCCCCTCATATTAACCTCTTTATATTTCAATTAAGGCATGGTCTTGATGTCGACTTTTGTCCATAGCTGGAGCCTCCAATGAAAAAAAAAAGTGTGTTCTTTGGGAGAATGGATGTTATTGAAATGGATCAGGAGTGTTTCATGCATGGGGGATGTACTAGCACATTGAGGAATGCATGAAAAGGGAGGTCATTCTCTTTACGGATAAAGATGGGTATGTATGATGTTATTGTGGTCCCATAGGTATAGCATGGATATAAGACATGAGCCTTAGACACAAAAAATGTAAAGGATAGTGTGGATGCATTGGAAATGAAATGTCTGAAGACCTTTTGTGGTGTGAAGTGGGTTGATCAAATGAGAAATGATAGGATACCTACCTACAAGTACCTATGATGAGATTTAGCCATAATGGCAGGACCAGTGCTCACCACAGATCCTGCTTGATGTACAAGACTATTCTTCTCAGGTGCCACCTGCATGACATATTTATCGATTCTTGGTTCATCTGGGATTGATTTCAACCACATGCTAAGGTTTCTTTTAAATGTTTCTGTAGCCATTCCATGAATGCTTCATATTTCTCCTGGCAGTGCAATGAATAATCCTTCTAGCATCCTGGTTGGTGTATTTCGTTTCTACTTGAAGGTTGGTGGCTAGTTATGAAGTCATTTGGGCAGGAAGGGGCTAGTGCTGTTTCACACAACAAAGTGCTTAGTATGTTGAAGTGGGATTGTATTGGGAGGATCTTTGTTTTACTATGCAGGGACTGAGTGTTTGTGGTTGATACACTGCCAATGACCGTTCCAAGTGCACTATTTTACTTAGTTTGCAGTACCATTATATTTGCTTATGAGAGGTGGGTAACCAAGCAGGTGAGGTGTAGTTCAAAAGTGAAGCAGATGAATTGTTTAAAGAGGATGTTAAGGAATTCTTTATTTTCTCTAAATCTTGTGCCAGTTAGTTGGTGTTACTGGTGTGGGGAGTGATTGTCATGTGTGTCACATGTGATGCATAGAATGGTTGGTGTTATGTTCAATGGAAGAGACTCTCCATTAAAGGTGACTAGATGGTGTGAGCTCGATTCATGTCTGTCTGGGGTTAAACAAGCAATTGTAAACTTCTGTGGATATGCATATATTACTTTCAAACTTGTTTCCCACATTTGCAAAGTAACTCCAGAAAAAATGTTGCACTTGCACACATCACATTCTCTAGATGTCATGTGAAAATGCACCTAAACCACAGCCCCCTATTCACAGCCAGGCCCCATACAACTTTCCATAGTTTCTCCCAGCTGCTTCACATGCTCTGGTTCAGTCTACTGACAGCAAGTTGACTACTGTATACCTCATAATTCCAATTCATTCTATCCAAGGCATGCCTATGACCCTCCTGCATGTTCAGGCCCTGAACACTCAAAATCTTTTTCACTCTATTCTTCCATTTCCAGTTTGGATTCCTGCTTCTCTTTGTCTCTACTTCTGACACATATATCCTCTTTATCAACCTCTCCTCACTCCTTGTCATTCTCTCCATATGCCGCTATGAAGCAACACAGGAATTCACTAGTTATGAAGACTATTGCCATGACCACCTCTTTGCCAACTGCTTCTCACTCATTCTCTCCCTATGTCCAAACCATTTCAGTGAACTCTCTTCAGCTCTCTCAACCACACTCTTCTAATTACCAAACAACTCTCTTACCCTTTTATTACTAATTTAAATCACCTCACACCACATTCTGTCCTTAACCATTTCATTTCCAATACATCTATCCTTTACACACATTCTCATCTTCAGCCCACACCTTGCATCGATACATCATAGGGAGCACTGCACCTTCAAAGATACCCATTTTTGCCCTTCCAGATATGACCTCTCTTTCCAAACATTCCTCAATGCTCCCAGAACTCTCATGCCTACACCCATCCTATGACTAACTTCAGCTTCTACATTCCATTCACTGCCATGTCCCCTCTCATGTATCCAAAACATTTCACATCCTCCAAATTTTCTCCATTCAAGCACACACCCTAACCAGTCTGTCTCTTTACTGCAAAATCTAATAACCTTGCTTTTATTGGCATTTACTCTTAATTTCGTCCCTTCACATACCCTCCAAAACTTTGTAACCTTCTTCTGCAGATGTTGCTTGAATCTGCCACCAATGCTGTTTCATCAGCACACAAGTGACTTACTTCCCTGGCTCCTCTCTCCAAAACCCTTGCATTTACTTCCCTCACCACCCCATCCATAAACAAATCAAACAGCCATTTTGACATTATAAAACCCTGCTGCACACTAAACTCAAGGTAGAACGACTTACACTCTTCTTCACCTACTCTCATACATATCTTACACTCCTGATAAAAAGTTCCTATTGTTTCTAGTAGCTTTCTTCCTTAAACATTGATTCATAAAACCTTCCAAAAGGCACATCTACCAACCTTACTATATGTTTCTCCATATCCATAAATGCCACAAAAATTGTTTCTATAAATATTTCTCACACACAATCTTCAAAACAAAAACTGAATTCATTCCTAAAACCATATTGTTCATCCCTAATCTGATGTTCTATATATGATTTCACCCTATCAATCACCACTCTCCCATACAAATTACTAGGTACACTCAACAAACTTATACCTCTGTAGTTCGAATACTCAACTTTGCCTCACTTGCTTTTAAAAAATGGAATATACCTTACCTTACCTTCCTACCCCAGGAGTTCCTTCTATCCTTATAAGTCTCCTGCAGCTCTCTGGAAGCTGGGCCATGTTGGCTGGTCAGGACCATAGGTCATAAAATGTTGTGATGTCGTGCATGCATTATGTGCCAAAAGTGCTGGAAAATTGAGTAATAGGTACCTGGAGTCTTCTTTATGGTAGTTGCATCATGGGCATGAAAGTTCTTGGATATGTTGAAACATTGTCTGTATTGTTGTAGTGATGGGTGATGTCCAAAGCATAAACAGGGGAGTGGGATTCATGTTTGTCTGGAGAGTGTGGTTTTTGATGGGTGTATGGCTGGAGGGATGAAGTTTAAGACTGAGTTGGGAGGTCAGATGTTTTGTGCTTGCTGGGTTATTTTGATGTGTATGTGCTTTGTCAGTGTTCTATGTGTTAAGGGTGGGGATATGTGAGCAGAGGTTACTTAAGTGTGAAGCAGGGGTAAGCTTTTTATTTTTACCTGGGGTTGGTGGTTAGTTATATAGAGTGGTTAGGGTGGGATAGAACTAGTACTTTTGCATAGCACTGGTTACTAATCATGTAGAGGTGGGTCTGTATTGGGAGGATCTTTGTTTCATTATGAAAGTGTTCTGTGTTTGTGGTTGCTATAAAGCCAATTATAGTTCTGACTGCACAATTTACAGTGGTTTGCAGCTTTTTTATATATCTTTTTTAAAAGGGTGGAAGACCAAGCAGGTGAGGTATTGTTTTAAGTAGAGCAGATGAACTGTTAGTATAAGATACTGAAAGATTCTTTTCCTTGTCCACTTCTGGAGCCAGTTAGTGTTCTGAGGGCATTTTTTTGTTTGTTGCTTTTGTGTTTACCTTATTGTTGTGGGGAGTGAATGTCGTATGTATTGTTTGTGATGTCATGTGTGTCGTTTGTTCAGTGTGAGACACTTCATTTAAGGTGACTGGGGGGTGTGAGCTGGATATGTGTCTATGTGGGGTTAAAAGCGTGACTAAAGACTTATGTGGAGATGCAGACATTCTAGTCTGGGTGAGCCATTTTTCCAATTGTGTAATATAGTGCTGCATAACTGATGTTGCTACTGTTGTGTTAGGGTTTTGTGATGTGATTGTGAGGTTGTCTGCATATGAAAGGACCTCAATTTGAGGTTTGCTTTGGCAAATTCCCACAATCCCATAACAAACTCTATAACCTTCAGCAAAAATAACCCACAAACAACATCAGAACATGTACACTTTCTTCACAAAGAAATTATCTTACTGCACAGAACCCTAACAACAAGCTAAGCATACTACAACTCAATGCCAATGGTATCACGGAAAACACACAGAAATACTGAACCAACTCAAGAGAACAAAGCATCCACATGGCCCTCATCCAAGAAACCAGACTCATACCCAGATCTACCTTCCACCTTTCTACAACAACACAACAGTAAGAAATGAAAGACAAGGACAAGGAGGAGGACTCATAACACCTGTCCACCAAGTCATAACTTTCTCCTAGACCAGTGACACTACAAAACTGCTCACTGACAACCACAACACACTAGAAAGAACAATCCATGAGAATAAAACTTCACAGTATCAACTATAAGATAACTAACATCTACATACCTGCCCCTTCCTCATTCCTCATCAAATCCACTCCCCAACTGCAGAAACTCATCAGCATGCCCAACAATTTTCACTATGGAGATTTCAATGCCCATCATTCCACTTGACTCAACACTCAAACCCATCATCCCTGAGGTGAATTACCCATAAACCAACTTTAACCTCTTAAAACCGTCAATCTATGCAACCAGCACAACAGACTCACAACCCCACCACCTCCTGCAGCCACCCTCGCCAGGTGTCACTTATGCACTACACACGATCCATCTAACCCTGCCAATCAACAAAACCATAAAAAAAACCCACAAAAGAACAACTAGCCAGCATTCAAACAGTACACAGAAACAAAGCTCCAAAGTTTCAGTACAGGTGATTTCTCACCCCTTTATCAGCACCTTCACCAGGCCAGCAAAATGCATATCCCATAAGACACAGAAAGAAATAAAACCCAAATTTCTCCCCATAAATTACACACCTCATAAAACTAAGAAATAAAACCCAAATTTCTCCCCATAAATTACACACCTCATACAACTAAGAAATCAGCTCAGACACAACCACTCACAGTAGACAGAAATCCCAGAACAAATCCAAACTAAATAAAACCATCACTAATCTAATTACTGTAAGATAATCAGAAAACTAGCACTCCTTCCTCAACACTGTGAATCACAAGACCTAGAGCAACCAACTCTAGCTCACATTAAAGAAAAACCACTCTTATCACATCAGTCTAATCCCTATTCATGACAACCTCAAAATCTATTCCAATGAGATCATTTCTCCCAAAGAAGACAAAAAAGAGACTCAGGAAACTCTTAAAAAAATTAGAAACACAAACAACACCCCTAAATATGAAAGTAATGAAAATCCTACCAAAATTCATCCAAAAATAACTCCCCACCTACCCTTCACTCCCGCAGATACAAGCAATGCAATCAAAACCATAAAGAACTCTCCCACTGGAAACCCTGAAAAAGAATATCAAATTTTCATATAAAACACTCAGGCCAATCTGAAATCCATATATCTACAGATATATCCAACTACTCCTGACTACACAACAAAATCCCTAACATCTGGAAACCTGCCAACATAACACCGATGCTAAATCCTTCAAACCACTCAACTCCCCCTCCTTGAATCACCCTATATCACTTCTATCCTCAGTATCAAACCTATGTGAAAAAATGATCAATAACAGAATCAAATAAAACATCGCACTCTCACCAACACAATATGTCTTCAGGCCCAAACACTGTAACACCATATTAAACACATCTCCAAAGAAGTAATTACTCAATCTATTAATCCCAGAATAACAAGAATACAGCTCACATCTTTCAATCACCTCAAATGGACAGACTCACCTATCAAGGGAAATACCAACTTTTCTAGACTTCACATATCGCATACATTTCCAAAGCAGTTCAAACACTACTTATTGTCTCCAGCACTTCAACAGTTTTTAAACATTCGAAGTCCTCCAACATTTCCTGAATATATTCCCTATTAGTAGTGAATATTTTCTTATCCTGTAACTCTTGGCTCCCTATGACTGCTGCATTTTCTTTTTGTCTATAGCACAGAAAATCAGAGAGTATAAAAACACTAAATTTCAAATCAATAACAGGACTGATGGATCAGCAAGTTTCCTGAATTTCTGACTCAGATCAAACTTCGAGGCTAGAACAAAGATTTTTCGGCATAAAGTATCATGCACAGAGGGTATAATTTTCATAGGTATAATCTAAACGAAATCAGCAATGTACAACTGACCTGGTGTATTCGGTGAAGGCACACAGCCACCACATGGGAACACCAGGAGGCGTTTGCTGAGCAGGTACAATTGCAGGTGGTGATCCGGCCCCGGTCAAAAGTGACTGCCACATTGAAATGTCCTTTTGTACCAGATGAAACTACTACAGTTGCACTTAGGTGAAATCCTGAAATATACAATATACAATAATCATGAAACAAACAATACTCATAAGCATTTCTGTAAAATGAGTTATTTGTGAAAGTTCACATATGATGGATCAAATACAAAGTACATCACAAATCAATGAAAAAATGAATTTTGAATTATGAAAAACTGTTCTTTTCTGGGGTACTCTCCTGTGAGCCTTGAGAGAATCTCTAAGATCTCCATAAGCCAGAAACTTCCAACCTCAACCCCACCCTTATGGTAAATAAGGGAAATGCCTCTTACCCCTTGCTAGAAATGCTCTTACCCTTCAGTTATCACCTGTTTAATAGTGGCGCCCTACAGTTCAGTCTGGGTACACCTGTCAGCCTCCACTTACCAACAGCATCACTGTCCCATTGCCAGCCTCATAATTCTTGGGATAAGGACATCCCCCTGATGGTGAACATCAATTAAGGACATCACCCTGATGGTGATCACCATTAATTAAATATATTTTTTGAAAGAGGGGGGAAGGTAATGCAGGAGAGAGCAACCCAAAAATAGGCTCAAGGGACACACCCAAAAGAGAGAAAATTTTGCAGTCTTCAAAGCCAACCTTTCTTTTTTGGGGCCAGTTTGTCCCATGATCTTTGTGAGCATCCCAACTTGTAGAAGAAGGGTTAGATAAAACTTTTCAACCAAGAGAATGGTATGTCAAGAACAGTTATCTTAAAGGTTATCCAGTAGCACATTAGTGATCCACCAAACTGAAGGTAGACATCAAACAAAGTAAGTCCTCAACAGATAAAATCTGTTCCTGTTTAGCAAAAGTGTTTGTGGAATGCCAAAGAACTCTTGTTAACTATTCCAGGAAAAAATTCCCAGAAAAGCCAGACTGAAAGCTACTTTCCTAACACTATAGGTTCTTACACAGGCCATGTTGGGCAATAAAACAAATCCTTTAATGAAAGATAAGATGTGTAACTTAGTGTTGTAAATGGATCTTACTGCCAGGTGTGGTGACCTGCAAATGAATAAAGTACACAATAAAAAAAAGAGAAAGAAGAAGAAGAAGAAGAAGAAGAAGAAGAAGAAGAAGAAGAAGAAGAAGAAGAAGAAAAGAAGAAGAAGAAGAAG
>JAYMFT010091680.1:0-14008 GCA_038088735.1 Panulirus argus | reverse complement strand
TTCCCTTCAGCCCCGGGTAATGTTCAGCTGAATATCTGTTTTATAGGAGCGAGGTCTACCCTGTCTTGGAATTCGAGTCACTTTTATTCCCGTCATGGGTTGTGAGATTGGATAAACATCGCTGAATGTTGTGATACTTAGAGCGTTTAATACTGAATGTAGTGAATATTCTCCCTCCGTCATTTCCAGCCAATTGTGAATGCAAGAAATGACAAACCCCTTCATGGCGGAAACTGTGTCATTGTTTGATTACGAGAGTTCCCCGTTGATTAATGAAATGAACTTTGCATTTTACCTCTGTCCAATCTTTCCGTTGTTCAGATGCATATTTGCAAAGAGGACTGCGTTAAACACTGACTGGATCAACTCTCTGGAAGCGTAAAGCAGAACTTGAAAATGAGTGAAGCTCTGACATAACATTAATATATTGTTATGTGAGTTTTCTCAGCTCTGACGTTCGAAAAGAACTGAGTAATTGTCTGCACTTGCGAAGGTGCTGTCAACAGGATATGCAGTAACGTTGTGCCATGGTGCAAGTCTTACTTTTATTACTTATAAAACGAGTATGATTTTTATTGATAGATCGTTTATTCCTTTACCATCTCCAAAGAGTTGACGGCCTTACTGACTCGCTGTTTCAATAAGGCTGACATATACTTATTACTTATTTTGGCAAGATCGGAGAGCCTCACCTGATCGTGTTATTATAGTTACGATGAATTCATTCGTTCTCGCCAGTCTTCAGCTCCTAGTTTGCGTATACGTACAGTTGGCCTGTAAATCACTTTTCTCTGAAACTCTCATTTTACCTTCCCTGAAACTCACTTCTGCTGGCTACGTAGGACAAGGATGATAAACATTTCAGTCTCCTTATTTCAGTCCTAAAAAGATAAAGTTATTTTTCTATTTCCTGTTGCCTCTCAATCTGTAGATACATATAAAAAAAAAGAAAGACGTCATGTGTAGCAATAAGTAAAGATCTCACACTACACACGTAACGAGATCTCTTTTTACCACAGCAACAGCGATCACTGGAGTTCTTAGAAATGCAAAGGATGATGTTATGAAAAGGACTTACGTAAAGATCTTTGACGAGGTGTGGACAAGCGACCATCCCGTCTCGTACTTATTCACACACTCCTCTCCGCTCCCAAGCCTGTGCCTCCCCTGGTACCGTGGGGGAAACTTTTCACCACTAACCGTAACAGCGGCAAATGAGGCCGAAGCTGCGACATACCTGGAAAGGAATTAGTCGTTCGAAACAGCTCCCCGATTGAAGCAAATTTGCCTTTGATCATAACTCTGAGAGATTATTTCTCAGAGAGCCTCAGTGTAGGACACTCGAGTGAGATTCTTTTATAATAATCATATATATATATACATATATATATATATATATATATATATATATATATATATATATATATATATATATATATAGATATATATATAGATATACAAAAGTTTATAGATAGATAGATAGACAAAAAGTGGTTGAGATCCCATAAAGAAGATTCTGAAATTGAAAAGAATGGCTTTGAGTACAAACTTGTGGAACTCTGGGTCGAGATGTGGAACTCTTGACAATGATGGACAGATAAGCAGCAACTTCCATCTCACACTGTGGTCGTTATCGCCCAAACTTGCATCATTATAATCTATGTAATTCTTCAGACGCTGAGAGCTCCATCTCACGAAGTCGCCCAGAAAAATAGACGTCACGGAGCCGGAGGCAACTTCATGCTTCAGTAGGGAAAACTATTCATATCATTGCTGAAGTTTTTGTATCTGATTTGGCAGTGAACTTCAGATTCCATCTTCAGAAAACCTAAACGGAAATATGATACTCTCTACAGATATATAGACGAGTGGATTGTCACATGGAGTGCAGAGAGCTACCAAGCTGAGATAGCAAGCTGTGGAAGGAACTCTTACCAAGCAGGCTACTCGGTGATGCATAATGGACCCGAATAGACAAAATCGTGGATACAGTCTGACATTAACGCTTCAAATAATCACACAAAATCAAACTCGAAGACGAATGTCCATCCTTGAAGCCGTAGGATACAAGTGAAAAGGATAAAATTCTCAGTATCATAAAGTAGATAAGCGTCAACTTCGCATTACATAAAATTAGTTTTAAAAGGAATACCATGTGAACTGGTCATGCGTTTATCCATTTCTTTTATTCATCCTTTATTTCATCGGCGAACCGGGCATTGAAGAAGAGGACCCTTTAAAGGCACGTATGCAAAGGCCTCTCGCTGACCCTGACCCAACCTCCGGCCTCCTTCCTCTTTCGCAAATCAGAATTCAAGAAAAAGGAATTTCTCCCTCGGTGTATGGTAGTGGCGGCCTTCCACGAAGCATAAGGCTCATAGGAAATATTAAATCGCCATGAGAGAGATGAGGAATATTTGAGCAAGCTCGCTGGAAAAATAGACGCAGAAGATCCAGGCTTGCGACTGTACTTGTTTCAATCTGTTTTCAAGGATACGGAATCAGCCTGAGACTGGAACGCACCTAAGCATTAGTAGCAACAGAAACGTTCCAGTTTATGATGATCTTCTGGAAACCTTCCCTAAGCCCCAGTGTGCTTACGGCGTAGTACTCTGTACATGTATGTGTGTGTATGCGCGTGTGTGATATATATGCTTGTATACATATACCAACAGAGTACATCCGTACAGTATGTGGATAACCGGCGTAGACGACGGAGGTAAAAGAAGAAATAGTACGACATCTCGCACTTCTTAAGCCCCATACTGGCGACATTAAATCCTTTTCCCAATTTCCTAAAATTTCTGTACGACAGTCCAGGGAACAGTTAACGCAAGAGAGACGTCCCTTTAGCGTACGTGTTTTTGCCCTGTGGAGCCACTAGAGCATTTATCAATTTTTTTTGCCCTATAATGTCGGGTGCTGTATTACGGATCGTTTCACCGAGAGTCGCCCAGGGAGGTAGGTGCCGCCAACTGCTGGGTCACCTAGGAAGTGCTACCAGCAGCTGAGTTACCCTAGGAGGTGCTACTAGATGCTGGGCCACCCCAGGAGGTGCTTCTAGCAGCTGGGTCACCCCAGGAGGTGCTGCTACTGGGGGAAAACCCCAGGATGAACTTCTACCAAGAAGTAGATGTGGAGTCGAGAGATCTGTCCCTCGAACTCAGGTGGTGGGGCGGGGCGAAGGCGAGTGTGGAGACAACGCCTCCCTCGTCCAGGTGACAATTCAGGTGACAGTCCAGGTGACAAGATGAAAGTGAAATTGAGATCGCACAAGTCCACGCCATTTTCTCCCTTACAAAATAGTTTTCATTTTTCAATATCTTCTCAGAAGATTATTAGATGCTACTCCCCGTGGTTTTATGTCTCTCCAGTCTTTGCGTTGCCCAAACTATGCAAAAAATAAAAGAGAAACGCTCTTGGTCAGTAGAATCTGTCAATGTACATTATTTATCAGTGTCGAACAAACAGACTCGTTAAGGGACTGCTTTCTATTATATTGAAGTAGTTCCAATATTTACAAATCTCAAATTTCTGTGCCTATGAAAACAGTCATTTTATTTCCGAACTTATCATTATTCAGGAGTTGCCACATTTGAGTTTCAGATTCTCCCTTTTCTTTTCCGAAACATCCCGACGCTTTCATTTCCGAAGCTATTGGATTACCAGGAAATGGTCGAGGCTTTGGACGTGGAATCGACGGGTGTGTGGCGGGTGAAGGATGTGAACAAAGGATGAGAATATCAAAGTCCTGCTTCACATCCATCTGCCCGGGCTGGTTGGTGCTCTTGCCACTGATAGCGTGGCTGCTGCCGATGCTGTTGCCCTCCTCTGTTGATGTCTGTGTTCTTGATGCTGATGCAGCAGCTTTCCAGTATCTGTTGCTCCTGCAGCTGTTGCCCTTGTGTCTGTTGCTGCTGCGTATGTATCTGTTGCCACTGAAGCTGTTGCCCCTCTTTCTGTTGCCGCTGAAGCTGTTGCCCTTCTGTCTATTGCTGCTACAGATGATTCCTCAGTGCCTTTTGCGTTGCAGCTGTTGTCCTAGTGTCTGTTGATGCTGCAGCTGTTGCCCTTGCGTCTGTTGCTGAAGTGGTTGCTGCCTCTGTGTCTGCAGCTACTACACCCGCTGCCCTGGGGTCTGTTGCTTTTAGAGATGTTGCCCTTGTGTCAACAGCTGCTGCCAGACCCGATCTGACAGGCCAAGACATCATCCCCAAAGGGTGGGGCCCCGTTGTGCACAAGAGATCCCGAAGTAGTCGTACGTTCTTGCTGAAGGGGTTAGTACAAGGTCTTCGGCCATTTGCCCAACAAAGGGACTGGATACGTTTAATTACACATAGTTCACAAGTTCCGCGGACCATATATGTATATGAGTTGTTAGACACATGTATGGAAATACTTGTACAATTAGTTCACGAGAACTAATTATAATTAGTTCGCAGGAAGCTGTTGTCATGGTGTGTGTGTTCTTCACTTACATGATCGAGTCGTTACTTTGGTGTGTTGTTGACACCTTAAACAGAGTTTTGTTTCTGGGTACTTGGGTACTTGGCGTAGGCTACGGTTTATATATATATATATATACAGAGAGAAAGAAAGAGAGAGGGCATTTAGTTGCTTGTGCCGTCTCATTTAACATCTAAAGAGAACCAGAGGTTTTATTTTCTGCATCAACAGTCAATGTACATGGGCGCCTGTTAACCAGATTATATATTTCCCCTTTCTGATATCTGTCTTCATCCGTGCTGCACGGAATTGTTCATGAGACTGGCGCACGATCATGGACTTGTCAGAGGTCAGTCTAGGTCATCTTTTCATGAATTTATGTAAGCCTTTCGAGCTTTCTCATTAACGCCGTTGACCTTACACTTCCAGGAAGTCTCAGGCTGCGTGTGATAGAGAGGGGGGCTTCTTCCACGATTTTGGTAGACGTATCCAAACACCGTAGGAAAGGGTCACTGTTGCAGGTCAACTCATTTTATCAGTCCCAGGTCCTACGTGGTAACAAAACGTACCCTACGGATCCCAGGTCGCCTCCTGCTACCTTGTACACGACTTGTGCCCTGGAAGGGACGTTGCCTACCCGGATTAACTACTGACAAGAAATTCAACAGTTCCTCTGGAGACAGGGGATTAGCGAATAATGAATTCATTTTTTTTTTACATAGAGAGAAAATATTATACACCGGCAAGCGCTGGGAAAGCCACGGCTGGGAAAATCTACTCCCACAACAGCCAGAAATTAGCGAGACATGCGAACTATTTGGGCATAATCTCCCGAGGGCTTGGAAACCACCGGGGCCAGCGAACAGAACTCGCTGCGTAACTTGATTTCCCGATCAGATGCTGATGGAAGAGGCCTGATTTCAGAGAGAGAAACAGACTGTTCGTTCATTGTCGCTGAGTTTCGATACGTTTCCAAAGAACGTAGGTACTGAAGACTTTGTGTGAACAGACTGAAGCAAACAACATTTTTTGTATTGAATATATATATATATGTAGATAGATAGATAGATAGATAGGTAGATAGATCGATAGAAAGATAGATAGATAGAAAGGTAAATAGATAGGTAGATAGATAGATAGGCATAGATATAGATATTTAAATATATCAAGGAATATGTGCCATACATTATCCTTGTTCTGCATTTTACATAATACATCCGTTGCACAACCTGTCAGCTGTAAATGTTATAGTTTGAGGACCGTATTCCCGAGCGCACTTCCAAACATCGAATCAGAATGTTTCCATATCCCACTGATTTCAGGACTACAGGGATTCTGTTTCTGTAGTCTGAAACTATTTGAGAGGAATTCAGCACCGAATGTAAATTAGAATTTGACATCTGTGAAAGAAAAAAATCTAATGGAAAGCCCGAAACAATATTCGCCTCTTTTACTGAATACGTAAATGAAATCTCTTATTTTTCCCATTAATCTTAAAGGACAAAGTTGCGTGCCTTAGGGCGGCGTTCTCACTGGTAGAGATACGATTTTCACTCTTTTAGAGGGGAATTGCCGTGTTAACGAGGCATTAGTTTTTCATTGAAATCGGTACAAAAGAGAGCTATACTTAATGATACTTAATGCATAAATGAAAGTCATTTTCCTTCCTCAAGAATGAGCGGGGTCAAGGTGAGAAATTCGCTGAGTTTGGCTCTTCCCCAGACAGATGGGAGCCACGGCTATGGACACCCCTTGACCACTTGGGGTATGGAACCTCACTTAGGCAGACGTGACACCAGCGAGCCATGCCCAACTCTTGACCACTTGGGTTATTAGGAATCGAAATTCAAACTCCAAAACCTTGTCTGGAAAAAGACGCCATACATATTCAAGGTAGATTCTAAAACTCTGCGGTCATATACTGTAATGCCTTGACACTACAGTGTGCTTGCCAGGCACTGAGACTGGGGTAAATTGAGGAAAACAGATCTTATAACGTCGTTAGAGGCGTTGTTAAGTGTCTTAAACTCTCTCTGGCACCACTGAAGAACAGGTCTCCCACCCAGCGCCTCCTGGCATCACTGTGGGACAGGGTTCCTTCCCAGCACCTCTTGCCATCACCGGGAGGAAGGAAGTCAAGGCCAAGCTCGAGCGCCCAGCACAAGCCCTGATGACCAACTCGACCCCTGGCTGCAGATATTAATAATGTTCCTCACCCGCAAATTTCCCGAAACGTGAACCTTTATAAATTGCACCGAGCTCACTGATATAGAAATACTGTAAAAGAAAAAAAAAAATGGCACTTTCTTTTTGCATCAAGCTTTTAGAGTAATTATGGAATATATTTTTGTTTGTGCTGCATTAATTTGGACTTTTTGTGTCGTATTAAAAAATCACAAGCCCTTTTTCTATGTCGGGTAAAATATCAGCAGTATATCAACTTCGTTGCAAATGACAAGTTCTAAAATGCAAATGACGGTACTCACACACTCACAAGTACACACATACATTAGTCACGCAAGCACAGATACACACACACACACACACACATACGCACGCACGCATTCTCTCGCGAGTGCTTACTTAATATCTTTTGTGTTTAGTCTGCTTTAAAGAGACATCTCAAGCAAGGATCCCAGGGAGGATGCAGTAACTATAGGTTAAAGATACTGAGGAGAGATAAATAGGAAGATAAGGAGGAGAAACAGAGAATATGAGAGATATGGAGAAGAGATAAAGAAGGCACGAGACACAGGGGGAGAGATAAAGAGGGTGAAATATACGGAGGTGAGATAAAACGGAAGATGAGAAATACGGAGAGATAGAGATTGAGAAAAAGGTGAAAGATACAGAGAATAAATAAAGAAAGAATTTGGAAGAGGAAGTTGGAAAACGCTACGCAAGGGAGGGAAGAGACCTCTGACAATGGGAAGGTGATAGAATAGAGGGTAAAGGAACAGGGGTGTGGATGAGATGAGAAGAGAGACGGAGGCGATTAATAATCTAGGAACTAGAAAATGGAGAAAGGAAGACTTATATAGTCACTTGACACGTTTGTATTGCAATTGTATTCTCGTTCCACTTTTTTTTGGGGGGGAGACAAAATTCCCGCCCCATTCCTAATGTAAAATAATATCTTTTATTCCCAAGTCACAAACCCTAAATTCCAGATGCGGATCTTAATGACAGTGAAGTTAATGAGGGTAATTACTTTGGAAATTCTCAGGAAAAGTGGGCGTTCATGATAATCTAGGACCATACATACTTTTCTTACAGGTGTTGTCCTTGACAAAATAAGCAAACTATAGCCATATATATATATATATATAATCATAAGCAATCTATAGCAACATATATACCCACAAGCAATCTATAACAACATATGTATATATATAACCACAAGCAAACTATAGCCACATATATACTCACATGTGATATGTAGCCACATGTCTGACGACAGACAATCTGTTGCCACAGAGCCACACAAACAAACAGACTACAGCCATATGTCAATCCACAAACAAGACTTGTCCTGCCCGTTACACATCGACCTGGTGTTAGAGTGTTTATTGTGGGCACTTGGCAGCTGGGTAGAATTTATACATTTTCTTTCTGGAGAAAATTCCTCCCAGGGCCGCTAAAAGGATCGTTCTAAAGCCTGATATACATAATTCATGGGTTTGAGGAATCCACGTTTATTCAGAGAAAGTTGAGCGGAGGAAAAAAAAAATAAAGTGTGCGAAAGGAAATGGAATGCTTTGCGAAGAACATGGAAGACGGTACACCTGCTGCCATCTATATTTTTTTTCCACCTCGTCCTGAATTTTCCCGAAGTGATATCAGCAGCTGGGAAAACTGCTCCCCTTTTTTCTTCCTTCCGCGTCTCATTACCTCAGCTTTAGGTAGGGAGTTGTGCCACTTCTCATACTCTTTCCCTCCTCCTTTTCCCACACTCTGCCTTTGTGTTGCTTCCCTGATCCCTCGAGCATGAGGGCACGGCGGCCTTTGACTGCGATGGCACGACGCCCGAGCACGGAGGTACGATCCTTGGGTAGAGTCTTTGAGTCGGGTCAGAGGTCAGGGTCGTCATAGCCTAGGATCATAATGGTCGGGTTCAGAGGTCACACCGTCGTGCCCAGGGAGTTAATGTCTTTTCATTTGATACTGTCAGCTGACTCCGATTCATGTTTTGCCTCACTTTAGTAGGATCTGGTACCAAACTCTCTTGAACGTCTCATTTGCTAATTACAAGGTGCCGAATACGACTTACCCAGTCTATTTGCATATTCTATACACCAAATTATGTATTCTAACAGCCGCTCCATCTCTGATGATACTTATCTAACTTTAACGAGGACATGGTTCTTCAGAAAGTTAATCCAGAGGGCAAAGTTGTAGTACTGGCACTTAGAACGCAATTAACCCTTTCGTACCTCCACTGACAACATTATTTCATGACAAATTTACACCTGATATGGAAGTTCCAAAAGTAGAAGTTGTTTTACCAAATGTTTGTGTTGAACTAGTGAGTGTCCAGAGACGATCATGTCTGTCCACAACCCGCCAATATGTCTTCTGACTCAGTCGGTTCCTTCTCTCCAGCAGGACCCATCCATAACCCGATCACACCACCAGAAGCACCGATAAATTTATAACCATTCCCCTGAAAATATGTTCGGCAGGTTAAAAATGTTCGCCAACCAATTATGATCAAAGGATTAATATTATGATTAAAGAGTTTATGGGGCGCCCTCCAACAGGCCCGCTAAGCAAGATTAAGGTCATAAACAGACAAAGATTGCGGATAAGATTTTCTAAAGTCTCGGACGAGTAATATTGATCCATATAGTCACTCGACCCTTGCAGCCTTGGTCATGGGGTAGGGAGGTCCCTCACATGCAGCAAGGCAGTAGAGTTTATGGAGGGAGTATCATAGCAAGACCCTAAGTACTCTCCTCCGACGCCATCACATGTGTGGAAATAACTCTGTTCATCATGTGTGGCTGGGCAGCCTCTTATGTACAGCTGCCACGAGTGTGCTACTGAACAAAAATCAATTTCAACCTATGCATTTCTTTTTATGCTAGCTAAGAAGGTACGGGCAATTGAGGCCCTAAGCAAGGCCATCCCATTAACGCTATATATACAGTATACCCTAGCGTGAGCCAGGTACTCGTTTTATCGTCCAACCCCTAAGGATGGATGAACAGCTGGGTTGACTGTGGACCGTGTGCCGCAACCACGATTCGATACGTATGGTATCAGTTCACGTACCTCCGCCACACCTCTCCTGAGGGATGTGGTCGTGCCAATACACCATACCTCTGCCACACCTCCCCTGAGGGAAGGGAGAGGAAGCTGGCCTTTGATCTACAGGTCTAATCAAACGTCTTTTGGGGTCAGGAAATTTGTTGTGACATTTTCAGGAATTTGATTTAGTTGGTGTGTTGCCCCAGCTGATGGGACTGGCGTCTGACAGTCCCAGTGTTTACACTACGCCGATGCGGGAACATGTGTTTATTTGACACACTTCTGTCGTTAAAAAAAAAAATCCTTTGTTTTGCCCGGGTGCATTTACGACTCTACAAAAATTTTCTCGCTTTAAACAAATCTAAATAAACACAAACACGTACCTCTTACAGAAACATCAATGTTTCTTCAAAGTGAATAACATCCGTGAACAAGATCAGCTCCCTATGGGGAGATAGATAGTCCCCATTGCAACAGATGGGGAATGTTGAGCGTTTCCCCATGCGTAATGTGACATGATATGTATTTGTGACAGAAACGAATCATTCTACTTTTTAAAACAGCTCAGGCGTAATACAGAGGAAGAAAATACTGAATTACAATAAATATGCTGTATTTTAGTATAAACTTTTTTTTTCGGCATATGACAATTACACTCATACGGTCCTTTATAATTATCATTATCATTAGTAGTGATATAAGTAGTATTAGTAATATTAGTAGTAGTAGCAGTAGTAAGTAGTAGCAGTATTAGCAGTATTGTTATATTAATATTATCATTATGAATATTACTGTTAATAATATTATTTATATCATTATCATTATTATTATCATTATGGATGTCGTTATTTTAATGATAAACTTACAGGTTGCTGTAGGGAGAAGTGTTAAAGAATTTTCTTACTTTAAAATTCTAAGATAAATGAAAGTGTTGTGAGAGGTTCCAGACATCCGCTGGTGTCGCTGTGAAAGGTTATAGACATGAGGGGTGATGCACGACCCCTGGTATCGGTCTGGGTCAGAGAGTCACGTGAATTTCACTGCAGGATTTTCAACGCGTCCCTGTTTATGTATCTCCCTCTTTCCGTGAATGATATAAGTTGAAGGAAAAGATTGGTTCTCGAATGCCTGTCTTAACCCAGTCTCTCTCTCTCTCTCTCTCTCTCTCTCTCTCTCTCTCTCTCTCTCTCTCTCTCTCTCTGTAGTCTGTGTATCTATATAACTTAATGGTCGGAGGGAACAGAGGGCTCAGCCTTAGGGGTGCACGTCATAGAGTAATGGGACAAAAGGCAGACTCTATGGGCCGCTAACGTAGCCTTGAGAGAGAGTGGATGGAAGTGTGGTTACTGAGTGTTGGGCTGCGGAGGGAGTGCTGCATTTGGGAGTCAGGGTGGGAGGAAGAGGAGGTCATGCTGGACGTCAAAGGCAACTGAAAGAACTGGTCTACGGCTCGAAACTTAGCTCAGAGGGAATGATCCTGGTGCATTCTGATCACAGAAAAATGTATTGACCAAGAACGGGTTTGTCGATTACATTATTGAATGGAAGAAACGAGAGAGGATATTCCACGTAAGGTGACGCAGTAGTGCTGACCACATCTGGTCGCAAGTGAGCATTAGTTAATGGGATGTAACGGTTGGAACTCCATTGGTCCATATCTTCGACCAGAGTTGTACAGGTTTGTATTGGTAAAGAAAGTGAAGACAGTAAAAATATATGGCGAGATTATGCGTACGTTACATATCTGTATCTCGCCTTCTGTACCGAAAATCCAATCCATTACCCATACACACCTCTTAGATAGATACAGACGCATTGAAAAGAGTTGAGGAGATGTCTATATATCAAAAGAGAAAAGGAAATAAGCGTAGAAACTGATGGTCCACAAAGAAAACTGGAAGTCGCAAAACTAATTTTGCAATTTAAGTCTCATGCAGGGATGCAATATAACGAGAAATTATTTCAATATCCTTAACTTTTTATAGCGATCCGGGCATTCTATTCAATAACAAAATCGCAGAATTACCTGCATTTCAACGTTAATTGTTATATGTAAAACCATTACTGAGCGCTCCGGGACTGCCCTACAAATCAGGAACTCTCGCAGTTTGAAATCATTAGCATTCCTGAGGACTAACAGGGACGTCGCTCGGGGCGGAGATGTGAGGGAGGAGGGGGAGTTCCCTGGGCGGACCAAGTTTAGCTTGATGGTGGGACAAAGGACCCGAGGTGTGCGGAACACAGTGTGAAAGGCGGTGAAGAGCTTGAGAGGGTTCGGGAACTCAGTGCAAAAGGTGGCACAAGACCTGTGAGGTGCGGAACTCAGCTTGAGAGATGGCTGAGGACCGGAGTGAGTGGCAGGGGATGGCGTGGACCTCCTTCTGGTAGATACGTCTGTCAGTCAGTCAGTCAGTCAGCCAGCCATCTTGGGCTACGGCTGGGGATGACGCCAGGTCAGTATAGCAAGGGTTGAGTAGGAATGCTCGTGGATGAGACACTCCACCCAGGGAGAAGGAAAGAGAATGAGGAAGAGAAAAAAATGACAAATATATGAATTGGTATGTGTAAAGAACCGATAACGCACAATACAGAAAATTATCCATAACTGCCATACAATGATTGTGTGTTCACCTAGCCATACGTGATATAACAAGGTCACAAAAACCCATTTCCAGTGAATCATCTTCCTAACGCGCCAGACCTTCTCTTCAGATTACGCTGGTTGGATGACTAATGGATCCTCATCTCCCGCGAAGTTTTTGCTTTTAGGGTCTCGTACGAGACAATATAAAGCGTTTATGAGCTTCGTATTTAAGCGCACAAGACTACATTCTTCTCATGGAATTTAATCTCATACATCTCGCTTGATCCGGTCGCCCCTGGAACACGTGAGCTCGTCCTGAGTGCCGACTGGAGCGAGAATGATAAGAATGAGACGAAGTTAAAAGGAAGAAAAAGATAAAGACATTTTAGATTAGCCTCATTTTTCAAGATACTTAGGAAGTTCCATCGTAAGGTGGAGGAGAGGGGGTAAGACAGTGGCGTGAGAGGAGGACGGTAAGAGCGACAGTCGTATGGCAACGTTGACAAAGTCGTTCCTAAAGACATACGTTGCGTCGTTTCGTGTCTTACGACCTAATTTCCTGCGTCGGTCTTAGTTGGTGTCGCTTCTCAGATCAGCTGCGTCGCGTTGCCTCATTGCCCGTGTGACCGGCGCGTCGTCTTGGTGGTGTTGGAGATGACACCAACACCACCACCACCACCACAATCACCACCATCATCTCCTCCATCATCTCCTACTACTGCCGCTCTCCCTCTACCATCTCTCCCTCATCGTCCCTATCCTATGCCTCTAAACCTTCTCCCTCCCTGCCTCCCTCACTACATCCATCCCTCCCTCCTCCTTCTATGTTATTCCTTTTACCCATCCTCCCTCTAGACTGTCTCTCACCCTTCCCAATCTCCCTCTCTTCTCTCCCTCCTACCCTTCCTCTTTCGTGCATTCATCCGCTCCCTATGTACCACAGAATTAGGATATACCAAATGTGTTCCTACGGTGATGATTGTATTGTCTACTTCTGTTTGGCTTTATGCATCAGTATGTATCATCTTACATGCTAGCTGTACACAGTCTCTCGGTTGTGTGGTGTTCTCTTACTCCCCCACACGGCTGTCTGGCCGCACCAACGCCACTGGTGGGCAACTAACTCAATATGCAGGAATTATGGACAAAGGTTTTAACAATTTGCCCGGTGGCGCTTCGTATTAATAAGGCGCAGGAGAGCCGTACTGCAGCCCTTGTGTTGGGGAGTTTATTTACCCGTGTGCTGCCCGGCAAGACCTACTCGAGGCATTGCACGCGGGAAACAACTTAGAATATAGAATTAGATTACAGAAAATAGGATTAGGAAAAAAAAAAAAACGCATAGCAACCAGAAACAACATAGATTATAGAATTCTATTTTTGAAAATAGGATTCGAAACTACCAAATGTTTATAGCCTATAAGGAAGACTGTGTTAAAGTCATCTAATCTACATTTCAGGGAATAGAGATGTGTTTTCTGATGCGTTTCCTGTTTTTATCCTATTGTCTAAGGAGGGTAATGAATCCTGATGTGTTTCGAACTGTCTCACTGTTAATGAAAACTTTAGGCAAAAGATGTGATTAGATATTGAGATAGATAGATAGATAGATGGATACATAGATACATTGACAGATAGATAGATAGAGATGGAGAGAGAGAGAGAGAGAGAGACAGAGAGAGAGAGAAAGAGAGAGAGAGAGAGAGAGAGAGAGAGAGAGAGAGAGAG
>JAYMFT010091669.1:0-14009 GCA_038088735.1 Panulirus argus | reverse complement strand
CTCACACACATTCTTCAAAGCAAACACTTGATCCACGCATCCTCTACCACTTCTAAAACCACACTGCTCCTCCCCACTCTGATGTTCTGTACATGCCTTCACTCTCTCAATCAATCCCTGGGGATAGGGGAGAAAGAATACTTCCAACGTATTCACTGCATGTTGTAAAAGGTAACCATAAGGGGAGGAAGCGGGGGGCTAGAAATCCTCCCCTCCCATTTTCACTTTTCCAAAATAAGGAACAGAGAAGGAGGCCAAGTGAGGATTTTTTTCCTCTAAGGCTCAGTCCTCAGTTCTTAACGCTACCTCGCTAACACGGGAAATGGTGATTATGTATGATCCCTTTCACTCCATCCTTCCACCTCCAGTTTGGTCTCCTGCTTCTCATTGTTCCCTACACCTCTAACACATATATCCTCTATGTCAACCTTTTCTCACTCATTTGTTTCACATGTCCAAACCATTTCAGCACACCCTCTTCTATTCTCTCCACCACACTCTTTTATTACCACAAATCTCTTACCCTTGCATTACTTACTTGATCAAACCATCTCAAACCACATGTTGTCCTTAAACATTTCATTTCCAACACATCCACCCTCCTCTGTACAACTCTATCTATACTTCATGCCTTGCCACCATATAATATTGTTGGAACTACTCTTCCTTCAAACATACCCATTTTTGCTCTCTGAGATACTTTTCTCTCTTTCCACACATTCTTCATCGCTCCCAGAACCTTTGCCTCCTTTCCCTCCCTATGACTCACTTCCGCTTCCATGGTTCCATTTGCTGCCAAGTCCGCTCCCAGATATCTAAAACACTTCATGTACTCCAATTTTTCTCCATTCAAAC
The DNA here is from genome assembly GCA_038088735.1 of Panulirus argus. NCBI lineage: Eukaryota > Metazoa > Arthropoda > Malacostraca > Decapoda > Palinuridae > Panulirus > Panulirus argus. The sequence goes on along the minus strand of JAYMFT010091669.1, from coordinate 13,154 downwards.
TCACATCCCAACAACTTGTCTGTGAACCCTGCTGAACCTAATAACCTTGCTCTTATTTACTTTTACTCTCCTTTTACTCTCCTTTCACACACTTTTCCAAACTCTGTCACCAACTTCTGTAGTTTCTCACTCGAATCAGCCACCAGTGTTGTATCATTGGCGAACAACAATTGACTCACTTCCCAGGCCCCCCTCATCGCCAACAGACTGCATACTGGCCCCTCTCTCCAAAACTCTTGTATTTGCCTCCCTAACCACCCTGTCCATAAATAAATTAATCAACCATGGGGACATCACACACCCCTGCCGTAGACTGACCTTTGCTGGGAACCAATCACTCTCCTCTTTTCCTACTCGTACACAAGCCTTTCACCCTTGATAAAAGATTCTAACTGCTTCCAGCAGTTTACCTCCCATACCATCTATTCTTAAAACCTTCAAGAAAGCCTTTCTGTCAACCCTATTGTATGCCTTCTCCAGATCCATAAATGCTGTATACAGATCTGTCTGTTTTTCTTCGTATTTCTCACATACATTCTTCAAAGCAAACACCTGATCCACACATCCTCTACCACTTCTAAAACCATACTGCTCTTCCTCAATCTGATGCTCTGTACGTGCCATCACTCTCTCAATCAATACCCTCCCATACAATTTTCCAGGAATACTCAAGAAACTTATACCTCTGAAGTTTGAACACTCACCTTTATCGCCTTTGCCTTTGTACAATGGCATTCTACATATATTCTGCCAATCCTCAGGCACTTCACCACTACCCTTACATACATTGAATATTTTTACCAACCAGTCAACAACACAATCACCCCCCTTTCTTAATAAATTCAACTGCAATACCATCCAGTCCTGATGCCTTGCCGTATTTCAAATTCTGTAAGGCTTTTTTCACCTCCTCTCTCTCCACCAAACCACTCTACCTGACTCTCTCACTTTGCCCACCACCCCGACAATACACCCTACATCTGCCACTCTGTCATCAAACACATTCAACAGTCCTTCAAGATACTCATTCCATCTCCTCCTCACTCCATCACTGCCTGTTATCACTTACCCCCTTCACCGATGTTCCCATTTATTCTCTTGTCTTGCGCACATTATTTACCTTCTTCCAAAACATTTTTTTATTCTCCCAAAAGTTTAACAATACCCGCTCACCCAACTCTCATTTGCCCTCTTTTTCAACCTTTGCATCGTCCTCTCGACCTCTTGCAGTTTTCTCTTGTACATCTCCCAGTCATTTGCACTCCTTCCTTGTAAGGGGGGTAAAAAGATGGAGTGTAATGGTGAGGTATGTTGGCTAGTAAAAAACCTGTTTGTTGTTTGCTGAGAGTGAAGAGGAGTTGCAGAAGGCTATAAGTGTGCTTTATGATGTACATAAACACATGCATTGAAGGTAAGTGTGAGTAAAGGTAAAGTAATAGTGTTTGAAAAGAAGCAGAGTGAAAGTATAGATTTTGCAAAGCCATATAGAGGGAGAGAAGAAAGTGTACTAAACTGTGTTATAGATATGGAGGGAGTAGAACTAGAAGAGGTGACAGAATTAAGTATTTGGGGCTATCTTGGGTAAGTTTGGTGATATGGAAGGAGAAATAAGAGAGTGGGTAGCACAGGGTAGAAGATTCGTTAATTCCCTTTATAAAATACTGAAGGGTAGAGGTGTAAGTATAGAAGAGAGGAAAGGGTTAATGGATAGCATATTCCTCTTAACCCTGACCTATGCAGCCAAAATGCAGATTTGGGATGAATCACAAAGGTCAAAAATCTAGACTGTGGAAATGAGGTATTTGAAAGGAGCATATGGCTGAACTAGATGGTATGAATAAAGAAATAAGGGAATTTATGTGAAATTTAGTATGGCAGGGATGCAAAGGGAATGAATTGTTGAGTGGAAGAATGGACGAAACATAATACTTTGAGGTGGTTTGGGCATGTGGGAAGAATGTAGGGTGGGGAGTTTACAAAGAGAGTATGATAGTGTAAGATGTGTCTTTCTAATCCAGTGCTCTTTCGTTCAGCAACTCCCATGGTCCGGCACATTTTGAATTTGCCGCCATTAGTTTGCGGATCTGTCACAAGGGTGGCACTGTTAGCAAGTTAGCAGTGCTAAGGTGCCAAAATCTGTTTACACTGCAACAGAGCTAATTAACAGTCCAATTAATTTCTTATATTTATCTGTATTTTATCCCTTCAGGATGTCATCCAGGAGACCAAGAGGTGCAGAAGATGGTGATAGTGTTAATAAGCGTAAGCATAAATCATTATCAATGCTTGAAAACGGGATGTTACTGAGCAAATTAGATAAAGGAACTTCTATAAAGACTTTGTGCAAGTACTATGAGATTGGATCGTCAACTGTGTATGACTTAAAGAAACAAAAGGAGCAGATTTTTTTTTTTTGCCAAAAATGAAAGCCAGAAAAGTTTAAAGTTTCGAAAGACTTTGAAAGGTGCCAGGAATACAGAATTATGCGGTGCACTTCTAAAGTAGTTTAAGCTCTGACATAATGAAGGTGTAAGCATTTCTGGGGAAATGCTTAGCTGTGACAAACTTTGTGGATGAATTTTCACAGTTAGTGGCTGCAGAAAACATAGCCACAGAATAAGTGTATAAAGATGACGAATCTGCCCTATATTGGCGTCTTAAGCCACGAAAAACCCTTGCCCAAGAATTGAGGAGTCTCCATCTGGGGGGTAAGGATTCTAAAGATAGGGTAACAGTTCTTGGCTGAAGCAGTGCTTCAGTAACACATGAAACCAAGCTGATGGTAACTGGTAAGAGTGTTCACCTGAGGATCTTTAAAGGAATGAAAATTCTTCCACTTATCTAATGTGGTACTAAAATGGGATGGATGACAACTGAATTTTTCTTGAATGGTTTGAAAAGGAGCATCCACACTAACGGGCAGTACCCGGCAGGCATGAGTGTAAAGTCCATCATCAGATACTTTGTGGCAACTTTGACAGGCAAATCAGTGGATTGCCCTTACCTGTAGTTGAACGAAATTACCAGACACTGCTTGGTGGTTTGATGCTGGGTCTGGAGTAACAGCGCTGCCAGCCACAAAAAGTTACCATTCTTTACACCATATAGTTTTCTGCACAGTTCTTTTTTCTTTCTTTTTTATGCACACATCAATCAATATGCTACACAATGCTATTTTTTCCTTTCAACTTTGCTGTGCATGGTGATACCGCATTTGTAGCTTGCCGACCACCTACTGGCTACTGTATGACTTGACTGCCCAACCAACTCAATAGTGCAGAGAATAACACAGGCATGCCCGACAGACTTTGCGCGGTGAGGGTACAGCCTGCTGGGAACTGCCTGATGGTGTGAACGTGGCTTAACTCTGTTGGCCTTGATCCAAAGTGTAAAATATTTTTTATTTTAGATAATTGTTTGGCACACCCCAAAGCAGAACCTTGTTTGGAAGCATTATTGGTTGTATTATTTCGAGCTTCAGGCTCTGTTCTACCACTGATAACACAGCAATGTGTATGTGGAATGAGCAGGCAAGACTAGGGTTTGGGCATATGTTTACAAAGGGAGTTCCCTTAGGGGTCAATTTCTGTGTTCGGGCAGTGGTCTGGTCCCAAGGTTGCCGGATTATAGAGGTTCAACCTGCACTTTTAATGGGGCTGGTGCAAAAGGAAGACCACTTGTTACATTAGAAAATAGAATGGAAGAGCTCTGGAGGGAGAAAAATAATGAAAGAATGCGTGGAATGGTGTATGCGAGGGAAGCATGTAAGGAAAAAGGTAAATGGAGACTTGCTTGGTGGGAACTCTTGGAGGCATCAGAGATATAGATAGATGGAAGGTGTAGTATAACAAGAATGCTTTCTAGCCATAAATTCTTTAATGGAGACAGCATTGTGAGGGAGCATTGCCATTTTGTGGAAACTATCAAGCATTTTCAAACAGCTGTAGGTGGTTTCTCCAAACTTTATCCTTCAGTCAAATGAAAACCTGTTTATAATAGGCCTGATTTACTCTCTGACAATTTTATGCAAATCTTACACTACCTTCATAGTGCCACCAGTAATAGACAAAGAGTATCCCTCCATAACCATTCTGTGATTCATAGATCTCATGATGGCTCACACATCCTTAAGAGATGGAAATACTGCTGCTCACACTCTATTAGCAAGAAATTTTTTTTAAATAACTAACAAGACACTAAGGTAATGCTTATATATCTCAAATGTGTAATGTACAAATGATATCTGATGTAAACTGTTTGCTACTACAACCTGAGAATCAAAACCTGGTCTATTTGTGTGGCAGCCAAGTAGTCTAACCCCCCAGGCCACAATGAGCTTAAAACAGTATCTCATCCATAACTGTTCTCTTATTCATGGATCTCAGATGCTTCTTATGGGGTCAGTGTCCTTGTTTAGTTAAACACATTAATTTTGCCTGTAACCTTCCATATCTAGAACAAGCTATAACATTTTGAATCCTCGCTACTGATTATGAGAAGAGATTGCTCCCTCTTGATCAGTTCAGTCCTGTGAAATGTAAGCTCATTCAACATAACTTTCTTCAAGAAAGCGGCAATTATACAGAAGCTTGTTAAAGGGGCTTCATTAAAAAAGTGTGATGAATGAGGTGTTAGTACATTCACCTTCTATGGCTTCAAGAAGAACCCAGAAAAAAATCTTAAAATTCTATGCTGAAAGTGTTTCCATTTAAGCCATGCATTCATTCAGCTAATTAATTTATTGTCTTAAACCATTGTCTCAACAGAAGATCAATACTGTACTGTATTATAACAGAGAGGGAAATTATCCTACACTTGCTATTATATACAAATATTGTACTGCACTCCTCACTGCCTCAGGACCACCGACAATGAAGCTTTCAGTCTCACATTTGCTGGTCTGTTAACTCCACTCAGCCACAGTATTAATGTATTACTTAGATTAAGAATTTAATGGTTCAACTTGTGGATTAATTTTTTACAGTATTGTATTTCTTGTTATTTTAGTATTGTATATACTATCTCATTCCCTTATGCATTTTTCATAAAAGTGCTGTAAAAGATGTAGGCAAATTAACAAAATAGCTTTGTACAAATGTCATCTTCTTTGAAAATATAGTGCTATATTCTCTATTACCTAAACACAAGCTTAGCTAGAATACACTCTGTATAATAAAGGTAGGGGAAAGATGATTACTTTTTTTAGTATTTTCTCTTCAGAATGAATGATTATATTAGTATAAGAGTGTAATGAATTATTTGACTATATTCTATTGATAGAATAAGCATGCATATCTGGACTTTAATGTTTCATAAACCTTCAGAATCCTTGCAAGTATTGTCTATCTATACTTGGGAAAAATCGTTGATCTGGCAACTGCTTGGTCCCAACCATTCTGAACTAAAGACATTTCGCTGTAATGTATTATTATTTTAGGCATCTTCATTAAGATAATTAGTGTATGATGAGAGGAATTTGTTCAGGATGGTGAGAGGCATGGATGGTACATTGAATAAACTGGATCAGTTTGGTGTATTGGGGGCAACATGCTGTCATTGTGTTGAACTAGGGTATATGAAGTAGTCAAGGTAAATCTTGGAATAGTCTGTCAGGCTTGGTTTTGGATAGTAGGCTTTGGTTTCATAACATTATACATGATAGCTAGATTGTGGATAAGGGCAAATGAAGCTATGATGCTACCTCAAAAGGCAAGAAAAGCAATTATGCCCAGATCAAAAATCGTAATCTCCAGCTTGCTTTCAGCATGCAGCTTGACAGGTTCTTCTCCATTTTCATGTATACCTGGGACCCCATGACCACCCATATATACTCCCAATTGCCATGTCACCCACTCTTGCTTTTAGATCCTCTAGTGCCATGATTTGGTCTTTTCCATCAAAACTGCCTAAGCAGTCATTCAGTTCCTCCCAGAAAGCAGTCATTCCTTCATTGCTTTCACTACCAGGTGTATAAGCACTAACACTTGCTCATCTACCATAATAACTCATATCAATGATGAACTTACATCTTGGCACACTTTAACATAGTCCCATAGCTTCTCTTCCATTAGAATTACAACCATTTCTTTTATTCCTGCCCTCTCACAAGCCCCAGACTTTACCCCTTGAACTTTCCCAAACTATTCAGCACACCCTTCCCATCAACTTATTTTTGCTTGGAGGTTCAGCATTCCAGTTCCTTTTTCAGAGAAAGCTCTTGTCTTCGCCTCCTCATCCTGGTTGCATTCAGGGACATTCAGATATCTCAGTCTTAGCCATAGAAGACAAATCTATGAATGACTCTTACTTCTGTGTATGTTTTTGAAAAGTGATGACATATATTACTTGATATTCTAGGTTTTGCAATAGCAGGATATGTTATGCTTGCCATTTTTATTGTGTAAATGTTTACTGAGTTTTGTCTGTTGGTTATTCAGAGTCTTATTTTCTGTGGACAGGTAATATGGCAGCCTTTGATATGGATGACCCCAAAGCTGTTGTCTCCCCTGGTGGTGTTGGATTTGATATCAATTGTGGGGTCCGTCTGTTACGTACAAACCTTACTGAAGCTGATGTTTCTCCCATCAAGGTATTTATTATGAAAATCATAAAAATTTTCACTTACATTTTGTTTTTTAGTTGACCTTAGTAGGTAGTAGTTGGTAGGCAGCCAACAACCAGGGAGGTATATTACCAGCACTACCCACCTGGGTATCAGGAGGGTTAGTGACAAGTGTGTAGTGAGCCAGCACTTCAGTGGTTGTCAAGTTGCACTGCCTCTGACTCTGGCTGCTGCCTTTTCTTTCTGCCCCACCCACACATGGAATACTGGTATTCTCTCCACAAACACATAATCTCTCCTTGTCACATGATAACACTTGACAACATTTAACTCACATGGTTCATTCTTTGTAACTTTAGATTTTCCTCTGGTGAGCATTATGTGCTAGCCCTGCATTTTGACAAAATGGTAGGAGCAATAGAGAGAAGTAGTAGATAGGAGTATTAGGTAGAAACACTGGGTAGAAGTAGTAAGAAGGAACAAAAGGCAGGAGCATTAGTTAGAAATAGTCATTAGGAACATTAGGTAGGAGCCTCTGCAAACACTGCACTAGACTTGTCCTCAGCCAGTGGCCTGGTAAGGAAGAGGCACTAAAGGCTAAGAAGCTTCACTGGAGTTCACTAGTTATGGAGACTTTTGCCGTGGCCACCCCTTTGAGGGAGTACCAGAAGGGAACAAGCATCAGAGATATAGATAGATAGATAGACTTAGTCATGTATGAAAGTACTACTCTTATTATCATTCTTGGATCCCACAATTTATCCTTGTTCATACTTAATCTCCTCTTAATAGTATGTTGTATATGGTCACACTGTGTACATTAACTTTGCTCTTTTCCATTTGTTTGCCTTTTTTTAGCCCCTTGTTGTTGCTTTGCTTATCATGTTGCTTCTGGCATAGGTACTTTGCTAGGGGAAACTCAGTTGTATTGTCTAGAGATACATCCTTCCTTCACTGTGTATGGGAGATATATTCCAAAAAATGAATGTTAATCATAAAATAAAAGGGATGATATATTCCAGAGCCCAGTTTAGTCCAATATTCACATTCCTCTCTCACATATACATGTGTACCTAATACTTAATGTAAAATACTTTTGGTAGTAATTAGGTCATGTAACCTGCTGTGTAGGCTATGAATGGAGGAATGTTGAGTACCTACCTGCCTTTGAGTACCTTTAACAGGATTTTGCCAGAAAAGGAGTGCTAGTGCATAGTGCTCATTGCATATCATGCATAGTATTCTTTCTCTCTGCTACCACACATTCCATAATTGTTAATCCTGGGTTCAGTTGGGACTTGCATCAACCTCAACTGTATATCAAATTCTGAATATTTCTGTAATTTTTCCATACATGTTTATTACTTCCCATGTTATGAAACAGAGTAACCTTCCCAGCCTCTGAACTGTGATTTTTTTTAATATTCCCAGGTATTATTAGAGACTTATAAGGTCTATATCTTCCTTGTTAAGATTTTTCAGATCCAGTACATCATTTCTAATACCTTAGATTTGCCTCCAAGCTAGATTATCCTGCAACTTTCCCTTCTTTTTAAACCACAGAGTTTGAGTTATTTCAACCTCCGATGACAGTTCATAAGTTCCAGAACTTCACTCTTGCTTGTGAAATGTTTCTTAATTCCTTCTAAATTTTTTTATTTCATTTGTTTGGTAATCCCATGATACACCAATATTCAGTATTTTTTCTTTCATATACATCAATCATTTTCACTGTTACCGAATAGACAATTGTTGTGAAAGCTCTCATTATCACACCACTCATTATTTGGCTTGCTAATATTATTTTATTACTAAAAAGTGCTCCTTGAATTCAAGTTTCTCATGCATGATAACTTTAAGATCTTTGATGTTTTCTTCATTTTCTGTCTACTGTTATGCCCTATATGGGAAGTCACCAGTATGTTCTTAATCATTCCATGACTTGTTTGCTTAAAATGTTCTTGATTAAAATCCATTGTATTACCCTTTGCCCATTTGCCACCTGTATTCAAGTCATTTTGCATTTTTCTCCACAACTTTCCCATTGATTGAGTTAGTTTTCTCATGTCAAATACAAGACACCTGAGTGCAATATATTTTACCTCCGTGTTGATGTTTTCAGTTATTATTACAAAGAGCTCTTAAGCTATACTGTTCCTGGTTGGACTTCCAATAGAACATTCTCTTCTTGAGATATTGTCCATTTGAAACCACTTTAGATTTTGAATTTGTTTGAAACTTACCTTAAACCTAGGATAAAGAAAGTCAAATTATTATAATTCTCCCTAAATATTTATAAAGTTTGTAAATACTTTTAATGCTACAAAGCAGTGAATAACCATTCAGTTCTAGTGCTTTGCAAACTATACAAAATCAATCAGTCAGTTGAAGCTGGCATGGAAACCCAAAAAATAGTCTGTAGTGCTTGACTGTGGATGTAGGGCTTTGGTTTTCGTGACCTTTATGTGACATCTATTAAGTGGATGTGAGCAAATGGGGCTTTTGTGTATCTTCTCTTGGTGTTACCCTGTTAAAGCAGGAAATGGTAAATAAATATGAAAAAAGTTTGATTCATTTTCCTAGTTTTCCTTTAACACATTTACAGCAGCTGGCCACCATATGTGAGAAATAAATCACATGTCTGGTGGCATCTGCTGGAAGGGGAGTGATTTAGATTCTAGGAGTGGACATTGCAGCAGATGGAACTATGGAAGCAGAAGTGAACCACATGGTTGAGTGAGGAGGTGCATTGAAGAGTGTGTGGAGAGAGAGGGGTCACTGTCTGTATAGACAACAATGGGTATATTTGATGGTCTAGGATTGGGAGAAAAATTGTATCTCCATATTCCCTGCATGTCGTAGGATATGACTAAAGGGGTAGGGAGTAGGGGACTGGAATCCCCCTTTCTTGTGTTTCTATTTCTAAACGAGGTGTTTAGATGTGTGTGTGGATGGAAACAAGATGAGAAGAAAAGAGAGATAGGTAGTATGTTTAGGGAATGAAATGTGGATGTTCTGACTCTTAGTGAAATGAAGCTTTAGAGTAAAGGTGAAGAATGGTATGGAAATGTCTTGGGAGTGAAGTCAGGGGTTGGTAAAGGGCAAGAGCTAAGGAAGGGCAGCAGTACTACTGAAGCCAGAGATCTGGGAGTTCTGATGTGGGTGAAAATGAAAGTGGATAGCGAGAGATTGGTGATTATTGGTGCTTATGCACCAGGTCATGAGAAGAAAGATTATGAGAAGCAAGTATTATGGGAGTAGCTGAGTGATTGTGCCAGCAGTTTTGATGTGATAAGTGATATAAATGTGAAGGTGAATAATGTGGCAGTTGAGGGTATTATTTTGGGGCATGGGGTATTCAGTATTATGAATAGAAATGTTGAACAGCTTGTGAAGTTCTGTACTGAAAAAGGACTGTTGATTAGCATTACCTAGTTCAAAAAGGGGAAACGTGCAAGAATGCTTATGTGAGCAGGAAAGAGGGTCAGCAGGCATTTATGGATTGCATAATAGGTTGGCATGCAAAAGAGAGACTTTTGAATGTGATGATAGGTGTAGCTGATGGGATGTATTATCATTACCTTATGGAAGCTAGGGTGACAATTTGTGGGTGTTTTTAGAAAAGAGGAAACATTATAGATGAGAAGGGACTTGTGGGAGTAAGTGGGCTTGGAAAAGAGACTTGTGTGAAGAAATTGTGAGAGAGATTGAATGTAGAATGGCAAAAGGTAAGAGTAAAAAAAGTTAAGGGAGTTGGTAAGGAATGGGAGGTATTTAGGGCAGCAGTGCTGGCATGTACAAGAGATGCATGTGGAATGTGCAAGGTGGAAAATGGGTAGATTAGAAAGGGTAGTGAGTGATGGGATGATGAAATAACATTGCTTGTGAAAGAGAAAAGAAAGGTATATGGGTGCAACTTACAGGCAGGGAGTGGAAATGATTGGGAGATATATAAGAGAAAGTGGCAGGAGGTCAATAAAAAAGTGCAGGGGTTGAAAAAAAGGGCAAATAAAAGTTAGGGTGATATCAGTAAATTAAGGGAGAATAAGATGTTTTGGAAGGAGGTTAATAATAATGTGCGCAAAACAAAAAATATGGGAACATCAACGAAAAGGGCAAATGGGGAGGTGGTAAGAGATAAAGATGAAGTGAGAAGATGGAGTAGGTATTTTGATGGACTGTTGAATGTGTTTAATGATAGAGTGGTAGACATATGGTGTTTGGGTCAGGGTGTAATGCAAAGTGAGAGTCTTCGAAAGAGTTTGGTAAAGAGAGAAGAGATGATGAAAGCTATATGTAAAATGAAATTTGGCAAGACAGCTTGAGTAGATGATATTGCAGTTGAATTTCTTAATAAAGGGGATGACTTTGTTGTTGATTAGTTAGTTTGGATTTTCAGTGTATGTATGGATTGGCAGAATGCATTTATAGTAGCATTTTATAAAGGCAAGGGGGATAAAGGTGAGTATCCCAGTTACAAAGGTGTAAGTTTGTCGAGTATACCTGGTGATTTGTGTGGAAGAATGGTGATTAAGAGGGTGCAGGTCTGTACAGATCATCAGACTGGGGAGAAACATTGTGGTTTCGGAAGTGGTGGGGGATGTGTGGATCATGCTTTTGCTCTGAAGAATGTGTGTTAGAAATATTGAGAGAAACAGAAGGATTCATATGTGGCATTTATGGATCTGGAGAAAGCACTTGATGTGGTTGACAGAGATGCCTTGTGAAAGGTCTTGTGATTATACAATGTGGGAAGAAAGCCACTAGAAGCAGTGAGAAGTTCTACCTAGAGTGTATTGAGTGTGTGTAAGTTGATAGCTCCTGGTGAAGGTTGCTTTGCAGCAGGGGTGTGTGATGTTACCATAGCTGTTTAATTTATTATTGGATAGGGTGGTGAGGGAAATAAATTGGTCTAGGAGAGAGGGGCAAGTATATAGTTTGTAGGAGGTGAAAGGGCTTGGGAAGTGAGTTAGTTGTTTGTTGCCGACACAGCAGTGGTTGCAGATTTGAGAAAGGAACTGCAGAAGTTGATGTTTGAGTTTGGAAGAGAGTGTGAAAGGAAGAGGTTTAAGAGTAAATGTGAATAAAATCATGGTTAATATGTTTAGTAGTGCAAAGGAACAGGTTAGATGAGATATGAGTTTGAAAGGAGAAAATTTGGGTAAGTGAATTGTTTTAGATGCCTGGGAGTTGACATGGCAGTGAATGAAACCATGGAAGTGTAAGTCAGTTTTAGGGTGAGTGAGAGGGCAAAGAATCTTGGACCAATAAGGAATATATAAAAATAGAGGTTGTTTTTCAGGAGGGCAATAATGGATATGTTTGAAAGAATAGTAGTCCCAGGAATGTTGTATAGATGTAAGATATGTGCTATAAATAAAGATGTTTGTAGGATGGCAGATGTGCTAGAAATGAAATATTTAAGGACAGTATTTAGTGTGAGGTGGTTTGATCGAATAAATGAAAAAAGGTTGGGAGAGAGGTCTGGTGATAAAAAGTGTGGCTGAGAGAGCTGAAGAAGGTGTGTTGAGATTGTGTGGATACATGGAGAGAATGAGTGAGGAGAGGTTTACAAAAGAGGATATATGCGTCAGAAGTGGATGAGACAAGGAAAAGGGAGAGACGAAATTGAAGATAGAAGGATAGAGTAAAAAATGATTTTGAGTGCTTAGGGCCAAAACATGCAGGGAATAGAGTGAATTGGAGTGGTGTGGTATACAGGGGGTGATATGCTGACAGTAGACTGAACCAGGGCACATGAAACAGCCAGGGAAAACCACAGAGAGGTCTATGAGGCCTGGTCGTGGATAGGATGCTGTGGTTTTAGTGTTTTACATATGACAGCTGAAGAATGGATGTGAGCAAATGAGGCCTTTCTTTGTTTGTTCCTGATACTAACTTGCTAATGCAGAAAATGGCATACAAGTATAAGGATAGGTGATAGTTGTTAGTTAGTAGGCAGCCACCAACCAGGAGGGTATACATACAGTGTTACCACCAGGTTGTCAGTTGCACTTTTCTGTCCCAAAGCTGTCTTTTCTTTCTACTTCACCCACACTAGGACTGCTGGCATTCTTGTCTACAAACAAGCAGTTTCTCTTTGTTACACATAACACTTGACAACACTTAACTTACATAGCTCTTTCTTCATAAATCTAGATTTTTCTGCATTGAGTGCTTGTGCAAGTCCTGCCTTTTGGCGGAATGGTAGGAGCAATAGGTAGAGGTAGAAGGTTGGAACAAAAGACATGAGTTTCGGTAGAAACATTAAGTAAAAGTACTAGGTTGGAACATTAGATGGGAGCATTAGGTAGGAACATTAGGTAGAAACATTAGGTAGAAGTAATAGGCAGAACATTAGGTAGGAGCCTCTGAAAACACTGTGCTAGAGTTTCCCATTTGTCAGTGGCCTATTAAAGGTGAGGTAAACAAGGCTAAGAAGTGACATTGGAGTACACTAGTTATGGCGACTCTTTTGCTGTGGCCACCAACTTGAAAGAGTTGCTGAAGGGAACAAGCATCAGAGAGATAGTTAGATAAATAGACTTATAGATAGATGGAAGTAGGAAAGAGAGAGTTTTTTTTTTTTTCC
>JAYMFT010091658.1:0-14010 GCA_038088735.1 Panulirus argus | reverse complement strand
TATATATATATATATATATATATATATATATATATATATATATATATATATATATATATATATATGAAGGGTTAATCGGACTTCAGTATAAGTTCAGATGATTTAATGTATTGACAGTTTACACTGTATTTTTCACGGAAGAAGAAATCCTCCTCATCGCAAGCAGACGGTCCACAGAGTTTCAACAGCAGACCCCAGCACAGAGACCTTGTGGTTAAGGGGGATTATGCCGGGGTGATTGGCCCGGGCAGCGGGATGCGTGTTCAGCTGCTCTTCAAGTGCTCTCTTGTCTTGGTAGTTCATCCATAGTGATTTGGTTGGTAATGAGATGTGCTCTAAGCGCACCTGGGAATAGGTTAAAGTAATTAGCATTAGCAAGGAAGACAAAACTGACTCAATAACATTCATAAGATTAAAACGGACTAGTTTGATTGTATATTATCAATATAGTATATGTATCATATTGCAAGAGATATTAGTTGTATGAAATATAGGTGGTGGTGGTGTTCAACTGCCACACTGCCTTCGTTATCACCGTACTTTCTTTTACAACACTGCCAAACCTTCCACGAAACACACACACACGCTGAAGGGATGTGCAGATATCTTTGATAAACCTCTGGAAGTGCTGTTGAAGATGTCGCTGGAGGGAGGCTAAGTGGCGAGGGCGCTTGTCGCACCTGCCTTTGAGAGAGGAGGCGGTGACCCTCAGACCAGTCTCACTGGCGACTGCGGTCTGGAGGATTCTGCAGAAAAAATCAGAAAGCAAATGGTCTTTCACTTTCTCAAAAATTGTGAATGCTTTCCCTGTCTTTTCTTTTTCCGTTTCATAATTCTCTCTGTACCCTGATGTGGACTTTTGTCCGTGATTGGAGCCTTCAGCATAAAAAAAGACTTCAGATGAGTCAGTAAGATAGAACTTCCTAAACTAGATAACATGTTGTCAGGGGAAGGTCATATGTCACAAACTCCAGAAATTTCTACGAGAGTGATGAGCTCTGTCTTAGACAAGTGGAAGGCTGGGTACATTGTTTCTGTCTAGACTGCCGGCAAGCGTTTGATGTCCTACCCCTCTGGAGGGTTGTTAAGAAACTGGATCAGCAGGCAGGAACAGGGGGAAGAGTCCACAGACGGGAAGATCATGTTACTCGAAGGGAATAAAGAGCACGTGTGAGAGGAGCCTTCATTATCTGGGCGGGGGTTCCCAGTGGAGTGCTGCAGGGTCCTCTTCTGGGACCGTTATTCTTCTTGATCAATGCGAATGACTTGCCTGAAGGCATGGACTCCTACCTGAATATGTTTGCAGATGATGTACAGGTCATTAGGGAAATGCAAAGTGAGGAGAATTGCATCAACTTGCAAGGGAAGCTATTTAGTTGAACCCGGGCTACATTATTGGTCAGGGGATCCAAACCGAATTGTAATGGATTCCTTCTCATAAAGGCTTCCGTAAGCAAGACAAAGTTGATGTTTCAGCCAAACTTGCTCTTAGAAAAGATGGTGAAAACAGTAATGGGTTGTCAGTCAAATGCCTCAAAACTGTAGTTAGTAAGGAGCTAACAGACCTCTTTGAAGCACGAAGACGAGTTCAGATGAGCACAGATAGAAACATTTTCCATTACAGTGAAATGTGTAAAGTAAAACATGTCATAATTGCTATACTATGGCTAGGCTTTAAGGTACTATTGGCACTGTGGCCTATTTGGAGATCTTAATGATATGAATTGTAAAGTTTGTGGGCAAAGATTTGGACACACACTAGAACATTATGTCTTAGAATGTTAGAAGATAGAGCCGTTTAGTGATAGATCTAAACGAACACTGCAAGACGTGTCACATCACCTTATTGTTAATAACAAGATACCTGAAATTTTAAGATTGTGTCCACTTTTTGAATGTAGTCAGTAAAAGCATGAAAGACTATGTAATGTACGTAATCCTTTTGCGCTACCGCTCACAGGATGAGCGCTAGGATTAACCGGACAGATCACATCAATCTCTAGAAGTGTTATCTATATAAATTGATTAAATGGGAACATTTACCTTTTCTGATGTATGCTCGATGAAATTTCACCAGAGTAAATGTGATGAGAATTGGATACACACACAAAGGTCTCAATATATGTAGCAGAAAATACACGTTGGGATTTCGCGTGTGAGAGGGACTCGTCCCTCACCTGTCGCCAGTGTCCCATAATGGGAGAATAGTTAAGGAGACAAACTGTCAGCTGGCGAGTGTTAGAGGAGCTCTCACGTGTATGGATAAGGAAGTGTTCGCCAGCAGGCTGCTCGTATCCTACATGAGGCCAATATTAGAATTTACTTCTCTAGTTTGGTGGTCGCGCCTGAATAAACACAGAGTACAACAAAGATGGCACCAGAATTAAGAGAGCTAAGTTAAAGGGAAAGCCTAGAAAGCCTAGGTTTGCCCACCATGGAAGACAGAAGGGTTAGGGGTGACTTGATCCCAGTTTTATAGTCTTCGAACCAGAATGATGACGGAGACAGTGAACAATCTTCGAAACATGTAGGAATACAGCGGCTGGTGGACATGGCGTCAGATTAAGAATGAAACTTGTTCAGAAAGATGTGAGAAGTACTTTTGGAGAATAAGAGTTGTGGATGACTGGAATGACGAGGAAGCGGTAGATGCGGACAGCATGCAGAGTTTAACAGGCTGTATCGTAGAGAATGTTCAAGAGATGGGGCCCCACCGATTTACATCTCCCTCTCCGTACAGGATAAATAGGTAGTGACGCTCTCACATGAGTGGAGAAGTATCGTCCCCGCACTTACGTACTAACAGGTAGTTATTCTCACGAGGCCTGACTGCAGCGAACGAGAGGCAGGCGTAGGCAGTACTAGTATTGGCTCCTCCCAAGACCCCAGAACATTTAAAAAACATTCTTTACGCACGGGAGCTGCTCTGTGGACTGTTGGTGTGAGACAACAGCCACCCCGGGAGATGCTGCTGTTGCTTCCTGTTAATGTTAGAGTGGTGATGGTAACATTATTACCCATCTCCTGGTCTCCGTCTCCCTTTAAAGTTGAGCTTGTCTTTGCATCCTCCAACACTGAGCGTACGCCTTCCCTTTCTCATTAAGACCACGAAGCACAGGCATGGTCAGGTGTGGTTAGTATGCGTAAAGCTTGCAGTACCCGGCGTCATGTGGGACTCAGTGCCCCGGGCGCCGCCAGTGTCTGCTGCCAGCAGGGCTTCTGTAGCAACAGTCGTGGCCCCTCCCACTGATATTACTCCTTCTCCAGTCACCTCACCAGCATTCGTTGTCATTCTACTAATCTTTCTTTCATTGCCAACCGTCTAGCTCTCGCCCCGTTTGTAATAATTCCGTTCGTGCAGACCCGACTGCTCACCGATGCATCCATTCATTCTTTTCTCGTCTCTAGCCCGGGAACCTTGAAGCTTTACACTTCGCCATTATCTGGATGAACATTTGTCTCTCGTGTCTTTCACACACTGCTTTTCTATTATTCTAAGAACTTTAATTTCCTTCAGCAACAGAAATTCCTGCCACAAGGTCATGAGGTCCACCTGACGTCCTTTACTTCCACGTAACCACACATGGTGTTTATGAAGTCCTCCCACACACATGGTGGAAGCTGAGCCCCTCACCTTTTCCATCTTAAGCGATCAGAGGCAAAGTAACAACCACCCTAGGTATGAGCAGACCCTCACAGCCCTCTCCTTACGTTCGGCATTTACACTGTATCTTCATTCGTTTGGGCTGTAGCCTTCACATTTCACCCCCACTCCAGTTGGATCGTCTCATTACTCGTGTAAACATCTCTTAACTTACCGAACCTCTAACTGCGAATGTCTCCTCTTAACTCAATTATGGCATTCTGGTAATAGTGACTCTGGACCGGCTTACTTTTTTCCTTTTTTCTTTGAATGAAGATTAAGGCCAATCCTCCGGCTAGGAAGATTAAGACAGTTCCTCGGGCGATGCTTCTGTCTCCGCTGAGCGTACAGCAAAGATTAATGTGGCCAGTATCGAGGTATATATCCATCCCTCTCCTCTTGGACTGTCTTTGGCATGGGACCTGAAATAAAGCCTTCCGTTCTTGATTTTAATTCAGCTTTCATTTCTTCTAATCATCGGAGTTACGTCATCAGTCTGTAATCGTTGAGGCGAAGTGTTCATGTATCCAGACGAGGTTCCATCTAGCTACCTCTGGCCGGTCCATCACGGTGACTGTGGATGGGTCATCCTCTGCATCAGGTGTCGTTCACACCAGTATTCCTTTGGCAACTTCCTCCTCTCTTCTCCATCCTTTAACCAACGGTAACCTTTCGTCATGAAACAACCGAGTCACTTCAACGCCGAATTATCAATCCCATTTTCTTTCATTTTCCTCCAGGAGTCTGGACGACCCTGTCGACTTTCCTCTGTCCTCTGAAGGTCTTGTGTCCTCCACTCAGAGCAGTGATACAGGTAGCCGGTAACATACTTGCAAACCACATATGACGCTGTCGCTAAGTAATTATATGCTCAAGACAATTGATTCCCTTTATAGCAGTTGGTCCGATTATATGAAGGATTGGTTCGCCCATGTACGGTGTGCCGCCATCACAATGCGGCACCTTTACTTCACCATACATGACCAAGTCCAGTCTGTAGCAGTCTCTCTCATCACCTCCTCCAGGTTCACCAGAACGCTGGACTAACTTGCCCTTCGCCATAATATTCTTTCTCTGTTTCTTGTTGATATTAGCTTGCTGTTTCCTCCCGAGAGCTGGATACCTGCCTGACTGACTCCACCGTTAGCTGGACGACGCAGCACTCGGCCTGCCACACAGTCACTGTGTAGCCGCCGTTGACACAAGGGTGGACGGTTGTCATGTTGGCCTCATTACCTGGACGGCTTAGCTTTAGAACGTTACCTTGTCATGTCTCTCCCTGCGCCGCTTAGCACGGGAGCATTACGTGGTCATATCTTCACTTCACCAGGCGTGAGGGAGGTGGTACGAGGGCGCAACTTACCACCACTGCCACAGTAACCACACCAGGTTAACTACAGGTGTATGGCGGTGACCTTGGCTGGCTGTGGTGGTGAGTGACCGGCTGGCTGGCTCACCACCGTCACACCCCCGCTCCCCAGCCTTGCAAGGACGCCAGCCCTACCTCGTTTTCTTTCCCACAACTCGTTTTCTTTATCGCTTCCCGTTAACGGTAGCCATAGGGTCGCCGACCGCCAGGGTTCGATCCGGCCTCATAACTGCCCCACACAGCCTTCACTGGAGTACCATTTTTGAATATATTACCGCGTTGTGTGTGCCCTGGGTCGGCAGTATTGTGCGTGAGCATCATGGCGGACGCAGACCACACGGGCCGAGCAAGGAAGTAACTAACTACACTACATACATACGGTCGGCTTACAATTCCCTTCAGGTATCGGGAGCAAAACGTGGGTAGAATATTTACACAGGCGGTAGAAATTATGTCTCGACTCACTGCTCATGTAAAAGTCAGGTACATTTATATGGTGTTGCAGGATGAAAGTAATGCTCTTGGTCAAGTTGACATCTTGTGTATGGGATGTGAACGCCGGGGAAGAGGGTGTGGCTCCCGCTTGAGTCTCCCCACAACACCCATGACTGTGTGTACTACACCGACCCAGTTCGTCCAGCCATCAGGCATCAGATTACTGTCGTGGGTGCGGGGGTGTTTCGCTGTACGTTGGGCCACGTATAGCACATTTGGCTCAGGTTTGTTGTTCTCGATTCTTTTGGAAGATGTAGGATGAGGGAGGGAGGGGGGGGGGAATGCAGGGCGGCAGGACACGTACAGCCTCGGAGACGACGAGGTGGCTGGTGTGTGGTGCACTGCCACACACTCCACCACCTCCTGCCTTACCCAACCTGCAAACTCATCCTGAACTCTCACTTGTTATCTTACCCTACATTGCCACCTGTTGCCTTACCCAGAACATGGGTCGCTGTACCAGACCCTCTTGATGTGGCACCACTGTTGTACCAGACCCTGTTGATGTGGCATCAGTGTTTGTGCCAGACCCAGTTGATGTGGCACCACTGTTGTACTAGACCCTCTTGATGTGGCATCATTGTTTGTACCAGACCCTGTGGTCGTTGTGGCACCAGCGGTAGTGGGCATGTCTTGTCAGTGGCCCTCCAGGTGGCACCGTAGGTGGGCGCGGCCGCTCGTCCACTTCCATTAGAAGGTAATGAGTATAATGCATCACGTGTTATCTGTCAGGGGAGTGTGCTTGTGCTCCCCTCCTACGTCACCCGCCCCACCATGTCCTGGTGACGCTCCCCTTCCACGTCACCCGCCCCACCATGTCCTGGTGACGCTCCCCTCCCACGTCACCCGCGCCACCATGTCCTGGTGACGCTCCCCTCTCACGTCACTCACCCCGCCACCCAAATGCCCCCCACCTACACTGCCAGAGAAACACATTTTCATTGAAAATTTAGATGAAATCTTATAAGGTCAAACAAATATCAGATGTGTTGCTGACACGAATGTCATGTCCAGATTTGTAACAAATTTGTCTCTTGTCTTTCCAGGTAAGCCTTTGTGTCGGCAGGAGACTGTCACCATCAGGTACTATGTCTTCTCACCTTCACTTGGCAGTGTGACAGTGTATTGCTTGTGTCACTCATGTGTCCTCACCATCGCCAGGTACTGCAACGTTGTATTGTGTGTCGCCCACCTCTCGTGAGGCGTTACATGTTGTCACAATACTGTGCTAGCGCTTCAGTATTTACCATTTACCATTTTGCTGTCTACCTAGCGTCTCTGTAGTAGTAGTAGTAGTAGTAATAGTAATAGAAGTAGTAGTAGCGGTAGTAGTAGTAGGAGGAGGAGGAGGAGGAAGAGCGGTAGTAGCAGTAGTTAAGGATATCGAATGAGATGCAGTGCAGTCAGAAGCTCAGGGTGTGTCAGCCGGGTATAGTCTGGTCAGGTCTTGCAAGGCAGGGGGAGCGAGAGGCCGCCGTGATGCTCCTGACGGGATTCTCCCATACAGTGCGAGTCGTGCCCTCCGCCCAGCCGCCCGCCCAGGGCTACTGAACGGTGTTCACAGCTGCGTGAGTTGCCAGCCTATGTCTCCTAGTGCTGGGTCGTGGTCAGCGTGGGTCATGAAACCGCTACGTGTGTACGTAACAATAGCTGAGAGGTGGCCGGGGTTAGAAGGTATTGGTCAGTCCGTACCGGTCAGGATCCCGCTGTGTGCTGCTGACATCACCTTGCAAGTCGGGCGACGTCGTTGCCTTAGCAATCATTCGGGGATCCTTTGCGGGCCGCAGTGAGGCGGTGTAGGCTCTGAACCGATGGGAAGGACTGCGTTCTTTGGAATGCAGACGGGAGGAATGTGTCATTTACGCCTGGAAAATCATGGAAGATACGGACCCCAAACCTACACTCGGAAAAAATAATATAAATTGACACAGCAGACTTGGAAGACTGCGAGGTATTAACCGTAAAATCTTAAAGTGATGTGAACGTAAAGAGAAAATACCTTGAACCTCCGGGTTGTGCGGTGCAGGTATTACAGACGGGCCTGAGCAAGCATTGGTGAGGTGCGCTGCACCAGCCAGGCTGTGGGGGCTTCGTGCTCTGGCGGACTGCAGCTTCCAACAGCCTGGTCGACCAGCGGCCCGACCCAGCAGCCTCTGCACCCTGCCACGGGCTCTGGGGGCAGAACTCTTCCGGCCTCGACGCCAGCCAACCTCTCGCGGTCGCTGGCTCTCGTAATTCAGGTGCCATCTTTGTTGTCCTCCTCTGGACCTTCTCTGTTAGTCCTTTGTGATTCTTCAGGTGATCAGACTAACGAAACATTTTCGAGTTATGTTCTAATACAGGATGTAAACAGTTTCCTGAATATATCCTTATTTGTGTTTTTATTTTAGATTGCGAACACTGCTTGTCTCCCGTAAAATGTTACCCTGGCGCCCCCGGTCAGGTAGAGCACTATATCAACCCCCCGAGTCCTCCCACGTCCAGATTTCTGCAGCTTGTTCCCCACAGAGACGATGATCATATCGAGGTCTCCCTGTGTCCCGTCCTTAATACGCTATATATCAACAGGGTTTCAATTTCATCCGTCTTTTATCGGGCCAAGGGAGGAGTTTGTCTAGGTCCCCTTGCACGTGGATGCAGTCCTCGTCACTCTCTTGCTCCCTCGCGACCTTGGCATCATCGGCAGACACAGTCAGGTGTCAGGCCCTTCCTGGAGGCCAGTTGGCAAGTCATTTACTTTCGAACAATCGTCCCAGAAATGACCTTTTGCACGCCACCACACCCTCGCACCGCACCACCACTTCTACCACACCTTTTCGCTCCCATCGTTACCACAGTCTGGGACCACCACCACCACCACCACCACCACCACGCCCAATCACGCACCCCCTTCATTACTACCACACCCACTCACTTCACCACCACCACTACCACACCCATTTTCACCGTCGCCTCTACCACACCCTCTCACCCCCACGACCACCACACCCTTTCACTGCACCACCACGCACCCCCAACCACACCCCACTCCCACTCCCTCCCACCAGCAGGCACGGCAGGGCAAGGATATGGGCAACAATATTAGCGCTGTTATATGAGTGCCTTATCTTATCACCAGGCTATCTCGCCACCCACAAGTTCCCCTCTTATCACCTGCTGACGCCATCTTGACTCATATGATGCATTTTTTTTTTTTTATTTTATGTGTGTGAAAGTCTGTAGGTGATGAACGGAACAGCCAGCAGACATTGGTCCCCATATGCATAGCAGCAGATACTGGTCGTGGGTGTACAGCCAACAGACATCGAACCATGGATGGAAATCCAGCAGAAACTGTTCTCTTGAACGACAGCCAGCAGACACCGGTCTCATGATATCAAGCCAGCAGTCAACAGTCCATTGAAGTACAGCCAGCAGAGACCGGTCCCCCTCGCTTTCAGCCAGCAGTCAACAGTCCCTGGTTGTACAGAGGTCGTCGGATGTACGTTGAGCAGACGCGTATGCCGTATCCTGTAGCGCCAACCGGCAGTAGGTGCCTCGTAGCGAAGACTGTGAAGTGAGAGCGTTGCTCCTCACATGATGTTGTGTCGCTACTCCTGGTGGGCAGAGAGCAGCACTGTGCTCACGCAATATGACCCACTATGTCTGTGGAAACTGGACTGTGGTTGCCACGGTCATGCGTCGGCCGGTTAGGGCATCCTGGAAATGGTTGACTGCTTATTTGTACGTTAAGGCGAGACGTCGCGGGCCTCTGAATGCCCTCTTCAAGGCCATCTCGTTAACGCTGTATGCGCATTATACCCCAGCCTAAGCCGCGTATCCAGACCATCGACCGACCCGTGGGAGAGGGTGAACAGCTGGATTGACTACGGACCGACTGCCGAAACCTGGAAGTGGAACGTATGCGCTCGACCCCGGGCGGCCAGGTGAATGCGTCACGGGCCGCTGCGCATTGGTACTGGAACATGCATTGGATCATTCAGATCCTCTCGAGTTGAAAGATTGGATGTAGATTTTGGCGAGTCTTCGTGTGGATTGAGACGAAAACAACTTGGCTTATGATGTCTCCCGGGTCTTGAAAATTATGGACTCTCTTTAACCCCACGTGTGTTATTTGTTGGTGAGACGAATGAGGGTTTTGATGAACAGCCTTCATTATAAGTTCCAGAAGCAGGATTTGTTCTGTTCCCTCTTAGCCAGGTTCCTGAGATGGTGCTCTGCAGGGACGGGAGGAGAACAGCCAAAAGCAACGTTGCTTCTGTAGTAACACAAAGGGAAATTCCTTCAGAAGGATTGACGTCAATAAAGATGCTTATTGATGGCTTAAAATGTGGTGAAGGTGTAGACTTGGCCAGAGTTACTGAAGAAGAATCTCATCGGAACAGCAAAACTTCCAAATAATCTTCCATATATACCGCAGAAGTGCATGGTAATCAGGCTCCACTTAGAGTAACTGAACAGTTTTAAGAAAAATAGATGTTTACAATCTACTTCGATTCCCAGAGTTCACTGCAAGCCCTATGACAATGTGCTCCAGTGCACCTCATCCCTCTCGTAGTCCAAGATTTGATTGTAAGAATCCACTTCCAACATTAGGGTAGAGCTCTGTAGTGTTCAGGACATATTCTGGTGTGAGAGGAAACGAAACGGCAGATGTTGAGGGTAAAGTAGCTGTATCCAGCCGTCTGTAGACGCGAGTTGTGCCTCACAATGATTTTATGAGCAAAATAGATGATTATGGTAGATGTAGATGTCAAGATAGATGGGACTTGTAAGCCCAAAAGGAAAACAAATGGCAGAGGATAAAGAAAGGTGCTGAGGGAATGGCGTTCCATCTTGCACATGAATCGTCATTTTGAAGCGCTTCTAAGTCAACTGACTGGCCAGTGTTATGGCAACCCGTGTTTGCTTAATGGAGGGAAGACCTGCACCAGTATGTGACACCTGCAGGAAGTAACTGCAGGATTGTCTTAGAACGTGTAGTGGTATATATGATACACAGTATCAATTATTGGAAGACAGTGGAAGAAATAAAGGTATTAGAAATGATTATGGCAAATGTTAATGTAAATATCCTTATGATTTTTTTTTAAGGAAGCCAAGGTATATTATTTTAGGTGAATATTTTTAAGTTTTTTAAGCATCTTTTTTATGAAGCCAGAATGTTTATGTTACGTGGAAGTAGAGACAGACGGCCATCATATCAGATCATTAGATTTTCTAAGTCTTGGTCTGTCTGACTCTCTGCCTTGAGGCCGTACATCGTCTTACGCCAGAGCTGAGGTCACCAACACGGGAGTGACTGAGCTCCTTCCACACAGATGGTAACGAGATGGAAGCCTTCACGTTTTCCAGTTGTGGTGACTTGGAGTAAATTATTACCCATCCTGCCCTTATTCCATGCCATCACTACCGCTCTCTTTACAAAGTGAATCTGCCTTCGTACAGTAGCTACTTAACCTCCTCCTCCTCCTCCTCCTCCTCCAGCTAACTCCTCTAAGTGGTAAATGTTGCCACTTTGATGCCACTAAATGGGCCGTCAAGCGGAAAGTGTTCCCTTAACCATCCTTGCGGGGATTATACCGTCTGTCCTCCTCTGGTGATGCTTCTGTCTCTACAGAGGTTATTGTTGGAGGATGGGAAAGCGTTCATCCCCTCCTCATCTCCCACTCCGTGGATTAGCTATTTCTGTTCTGAGGACATTCAGGCAAAGGACCTTGCGTGCCGGACCTGGAACATCTCTCCCTCCTCCGGATCGGCTTCCCGTTCCTTCTCCGCTGGAAGTGATTGCGTGTGTGTCATGTGCGAGGCGAGGCGTCCCGTCATCCACAGGAAGTGCGACAACCCCTGATATGTCTGTCAGGTCTTTAGCCAAAGGCATCTCGTACATCCTCTGTTGTACTACCTTCCCTTGGCTTAACCATTCCGGCGGTTCTGTTGCTGTCTTTCCCATTGTTAGAGTAGCTCTAGTTGATTCTCTTTTTTCCTCTGACTCTCCTTGGATGAATCCCGACTTTCCCTCACCCCATCATGCTTTGCGACGTATTCTCTGCCCTCTTCCTGTTATCTCCTCGTGTAGTCCATAAAGTATTTTGCGGGTGTTCTTAAATTTCGGTCAGATTTAGAAATGGTTAGGATTTTTTTTTTTCAATTGTATAACCCTGAAGGACCTTTTGCGGGACTCCTGGTGCCTCAAGGCTGCGCTGAAGCTAGTAGCAGGGAAATTGTGTACTCCTGAGAAGTCCTTTAACGAGGCTGTACTCCTTTTCATCCATCAAAGGCGACATTTCACTCGCAGCTTAACCACATGTAGGCAGAGTCCGGTAACGCCTTGGTGAGGACCGAGGGAGTGTTACATCAGCGTGGGTGATAACGCAGTGCTCTGCTGGGTGACTCCAGAGGTGATGTGGTCCAGGGCGGGTCATGCGGTGCAGGTGAGGTGAGCTGATGTGCTATACAGGCGGGCGTGGCAGTAGTCTTGTGGCGCTGGCACGGGAGCAGACGTCACAGGAGTGTGGTCGGGTGGTTGCGTTGTCACCCGGGCTCCGTGGTGCACTTACTGTGTGGACCCGTGATGATTGTCGCTTGACGGGATCGAGACCTGGTCCAGTACGTGACACCCGCAACGAAAGTATTGCCGTGGGACCTGCTGACGGAATGCCTTAACTGTTGATGTCTCAGAGTCAGACGTGATCAACGTGTTGACTGGAAGACGCAAAGGTATTGGGGGGAAAATTTAGACAGTAATGTAGATGTTAACAGGTGGATGACTTTTTTTTTTGAGGAAGCAAGATATATTATTCTTTATAATCAATTTTGAGTTTTTAGATATAATTGTTTCATAATTGTCTCATTTTTAGAAAGCGCCAAGTAACCATCAGGTTCAAATGCTTAATTAATTCCACAAAAGTATCACAAGGAGGGTGGCTTCTGTTGTCACGAGGTTGTGCAGCAGGAGGGGAGAGGAGTTGCTGGGGCCCCGTGCGTTTACTGCGGGTGTGGTAGGAGCGGAACGGACGATGTTTTGGTGTTCAGAAAGTTTACAGTGGTTGGCCGGTGCGTTTGTGGTGGAGGAGGAGGAGAACAGTGTGGCCGAGATCGTGTTTTCGGTCTGTTGCAGAAGACAGGCGTCGGCGAGGTCCTGACGAAAGGGACGGAAGCCAGAGTACTCGGGACGGGGCGTCACGAGAGCCCTGGCTGCACGGGCACAAGCACACCCCATTGGTCAAGAACCATTGGGCTGACGGGTTCACTGCTTCTCTCTCTAGGGATATATAAGGTAATGTTGATTGCCCACGCCCATAGCTTCAGTTGCGGGAATGACCGCCAGGAGATGGGGTCGGCGCAAAGAAAATTGTGCCAGAGTGTTGATTGGTCGACACGGTTGACCTCCCTCGTCGTGAAGTTCATTGTCGTATACCTGTCCAGGTCCTTGGCCTTTGACCTGACCTAGGTCACACGAGGCCTATGTCAGACGACAGCCTCTCGGGTGTCGGGCACAGACCATGAGGGTGTGATGTCCTCATTTCCATGAGGTCCTTTCGAAGTGTAGATAAGCTTCAGCGTCCAAGAGCCAGCGTGCTAACTACGTAATTGCTTGACCATCCGGGCGTGAGAGAAGAAGGGTCGGTCCCGCCAGAATCGTTGCTTGAGCAGTTCTGGCCACCAGGTGATGACGGTGGGACCCCTGGAGACCCGTGGTGGACTGTTGATTGACGGAAGTCGGTCGGATGCGGATGTCCCGTCTGCTTTCCGGAAAGTCATTGTCGTCTCCTTGCACGGGCGGGTCCTTGGCCTGTGACGTCATCTGGGTCACCTGATATGTCAGCCAGGCCGTCAGAGCACGACCTCGGGGTGCCCTCTGGTAACCAGCAGCCGGTTCTAGAGCTCGTAGCGGAGGTCAGCAGGTGGCGGTGCTGCAGCCGCCCTCCCTCCGGACGCGAGCGGGGCCAACGGTATCCAGTCTCGCGTCTTCGGAGTGTGGCTCGGAAGGCGCGCCTGCGCCGGCCCGCCGCCTTCCTCCTCCTGTGTCTAAACACCACAACAATTGCTTCGGGGGAGACGTTCCCTGGTGCAGCCCGTGCCGTAGCCGGGTGGCTGCTCAACGTTACCCTTCCATCTGTCGTCCTCTTGCCCTGACCTCTAGTGATGGAGGGGGAGGGGGTCATCACCTTTGTTGGTGCGGCAGTTTGGTGTCGCTGGGGGTAGGGGGCCTCATCCCGAAGTGATGGGGGAGTCTGACGAGTCTGGTAGAGGAGGGGGCGTCATCCACTGTGGTGGTGGGTGTGAGTCTGATGATGCTGGTCGGGGGGGTGATGATGCTGGATGAGGGGGCGTCATCCCCGTTATGGTCGAGGGGGGGCGATGGTGTTGGATGAGTGGGCGTTATCCCCTTTATGGTCGGGGGGTCGATGATGCTGGAAGAGGGGGGTGTTATCCCCGTCATGGTTGGGGGGTCGATGATGCTAGAAGAGGGGGTGTTATCCCCCCTTATGGTCGGGGG
>JAYMFT010091657.1:0-28215 GCA_038088735.1 Panulirus argus | reverse complement strand
AATATAAATAAATATATATATATATATATATATATATATATATATATATATATATAATAAACCTATTTCAAATATGCAGATAATCAGTTTCACAATTGAAATTATCAAAATCAATTAAAATAATAGAGACACTAACAGACGTAGAGACATTTTATACGACACTTACAGATAAAACACGATGCAGATTCAATAAGCAATAAAACTATACAGGGCAGAATATTCATCCGAAGTTCACGCAGAGTTTCACTGATTAGGATGATTCGCCCGATGAAAAACCTTTCGGATCTACGCAAGGAATAATTACAGAGTAGAAAATAATCAAGTAATCAAAAACCACAAAGACACACGAGACAAAAATGTCATATCCAGTCCTTTCAGTGCTCTAGCGCTGCCTTTGAGAACGGCGATACGACCCTTGAGCACTAGTTTACGACCCTCGAGCGCGACCGGTACGACTCTGTAGTATGATGGTTCTGACCTCTGACCTGCCCCTTTAAGGGTCAGGTCAAACGTCAGACTAATATCAAAGAATCCTACCCGTCATGTGCTCCATGGTCGTACCCGTGTGTTCTAGGGTCGTACCCGTGTTCTCCAGGGTCGTATCCGTGTGCTCTAGGGGCGTACCACTCTCTGTGCTGCCAGTAGTGTGGTAGGCTGGCAGCTGACATCATCGGCATCATCATCTCCTCATCCTGGATGATCGTCAGGCAGTTGCCTCCTCACCTTGGCTGGCTTGCCTCTCAGACTAAGAAGTACATCCACCCTCCTACCCACACCCACACCCTCACTCACTCATACCCCTGCCATGTTTTCTTTTTTTTTTTTTGCCATCAAGATCCGCAACAAACATAACCCGTCACCAGGGCTGAGACCGGACGCGGACGAGAGGGTTTAAAAGTTTAATTTGGGTGAAGGCGGATACAGACGACGAGCCTGGTGGCCCCGTGTCAGCAGCCGGAGGAGGTAGTAGGGAACAAGGATGGCGCTGGTGGTCGTCGTGACGTCATGGTGCATACAATTCAATAATCCGGAAGTTTATTCCTGAGAACATAGAGGGGGGAGGGGGGTGGGGCGGCCCATCCACAACACGGTGGGATGTCTACACTACAGCATCACCGGCTGTAGCTGGTTACCCAAACCAAACTGGAGGTGGAAGGATGAAGCGAACAAGATTTCGAGTGATCGAGGCCTGAACATGCACTACGGTAAAGGACATGCGCGGGACAGAGTGAATTAGAACGATGTGGTGTACTGGGGTCGACGTACTGTCAGTGCACTGAACCAGGGCATGTGAAGCCGTCGGGGTAAACCATGGAAAGGTCTGTGGGGCCTGGTTGTGGATAGGGAGCTGTGATTTCGGTGCACTGCGCATGACAGCTAGAGAATGGAACTGAGCAAATGCGGCCTTTCTTCTTCTGTTTCTGGCGCTACTTCGCTAACATGGAAAACGTCGAACAATAACAATAATACTAATAATGATAATAATATAAATGCATATAAAGTGTGTGTGTGTGTGTGTGTGTGTTTGTGTGTGTGATGGAGAGGGGGATGATTTACACAAGACCTCAGGTTTATTTACAAATGACCCGTCAGGTTCATAACCTGAAAACCTTTGCATGAAATAAGATACAGGAATGAGGAAATTCTTTGTTCGGGCTCGTCCATAAAAGTTACTCAATGTTTATTAAAGCCTCTTCGTCTCCTTTCACAACGCGGGGCGTCGGGCCGGGAATTCGTCTTTCACCTTCCCCTGATGCATAGGTGGTTGCGGTGGGGGGACATTCCCCCGTGTGAGGAATTCTCAGGTACGTGTTCAGGAAAGAATTTCACTCTTGACGGGCATCTGGTGCAGTGGTTAAGGGGGTAAGAGAGAGAGAGAGAGAGAGAGAGAGAGAGAGAGAGAGAGAGAGAGGCCACTGAAAGTTACCTCCTTTTAAATATTTCCCTCAAAAAGCATTCCCTTTCGCAGTGTGTAGATTATTAAGACGCAGGGTCGGTCGGTCGGTCCCGCGCGCCACCGCCACGGGCTGACACTGTTTCCAAATCTCACGATTCTGAGATAAATTTCCGCTTCTGAATTCGTGGAGGTTTTGTAGCACAACACACACACACACACACACACACACGTTCGGGACGAGCCATAATTAAATCAGAACCGTTACACCCTTCACCGGGACCCTGGCCACTCCGGGGTCAAAGGTCACGGGTGTTCCGAGGGACACCGAACACTCCCAAACCTAAAACTTTCGTACAAGAAGCGTTTTTAGTACAGGAGTTTTCAACCATTCCTTTAAGATTGCCTGCCGAGAATAGATACCATAGCTTCCCACTCCGCTCTTTAAGCTTTCGCCACCAGATGCGACTCGCAGAAGAGAAGCAAAAATTTGCAGTCTGTGGGAACGCTGGTACCATCAACGTATCGTGCTATACACGCCCACCCTTTGGTTTCTGGGCAAAAAAAAAACTGGCCGTGCCACGTGAGTGATGCAACAGGTATGACGTCACAACAACGTCATCAACGGGGGAAGCGGAGTCAGCATACTGGGTACAGCCTCGCGAGATGCCAGACGTCGTTGGAGATCTTAATAGTAAAATATATGTTGGTCAACAGCATGAAATGTAATGGGAAGTTCTTAAGTTTACATAGAATCACCAAGCCTAGAAAACCTATCACAAAAAGATATCGGTAACAAAATAGTTAAGAACAGATCGAGTGAAAAAAAAAAAGGTCAGAGGTCATAATAACGAAGTGAAAATTCTGTTAATGCCAGCGACAGTGAAAGTGTGGCTTGGTAACATCTGCTGTCGAATTTTTCAGCTCTCTGACGGATCATAATGGGCGGCTCGGTACCTCCTCGCCTAACGTTTTGTTCACTGTCTCCATCATTTTTTCTTTGTTTTTCTCTCTATTTCCTTGGCAATGGATAGACCAATGGGCAAAAATTTTGTGAAGGGCGAGAGAGAGAGGGAAAGAACAAGGAATAATGAAGAATAGATACAGTAACTTAAAAGAGATATGTCAGGGATATTATCATCCTTATATGAACACAAGGAAACTTTTAACACCAACAGGTACCAGCATCGGCAAGAGGAATAAACACGAAGCTCCAGACACAAATCAACAGGAAATAGTACAACAATAACACACGGGCAATGAATAACCGCAAAAAAAAAGAGAATACACACACACACACACACATATATAATCAAGGAAGAAAATCGACTATAGCTGCAAAAGGAAGCAGGACCTGGCAATATAGCTAGCATTAACACTGCTGAAGAAAGCAACAACTGTGACAACAGCAATAGATACCCCTGAGTAACTATGAGGACCATAGATCCAGTAGCAGGAGGAAAAACAGAACGGGTAATGGCAGCAGCAAAACAATACGATCTGAGGGAAGAACAGCAAGAGGAAGAACACCAACAGGGACACCACCATCATAGCAACAGGAATAACCCAGCAGGCAACTAGAACACACCTGCAGCACAGCAACAGGAACACCACCGGCAGGCAACGGGAACATGACCAACATAGCAACAGGAACAACACCAGCTAGAAAAGAGTGCGGAAAAGGGTATGCAGGATCATCCTGGGTCCTTATCACACCACGTACCAAGAGGCCCTCATTATGTTGAATCCGTCCATCATCTCCGACCAACACCGGCAGCTTATACGGCAGTTTGCCGACACCCCCCCCCCCCCGTCACAGAGACCTTACCCACATGTCTAGTAACAATCATGGCCTCCCACTTCGGTACTATCTGTAATACCTCAACGGTATATTTTCAGTCGAAATTGCTGGCTAAATCCAATAAACCGTTATTCATTTTATTCTTATCATCATCAACACCATTAGTCGACAAGACTTCCACCAGCTTAACCGTAATAACAGCACCAGCAGGCAACAGGAACATCACCGACACAGGAAAACGGGCAACACCAACAACATGGAAACGTGAGAACCACAGGAAGAACACATGTCTCCCCCCCCCCCCAGCACAACATTAGAAACATGAACACCGCAAAAGGACCAGCGCTAACACAGCATCGTTCACAGTCACCAGTCACAAAAGGATTCGCCAGGGACACCATCGGACACCACCAGCGAACCAAGAGGACCATCAGCTACATGGGAACAGGAACATCACCGGACGTCTACCACAAGTAACAGCAACAGGAACACCATCAGCACTGCAAAGGAACCACACCGACAAAGAAACATCACCACAAGAACATCAGCGCAGCAACAGGAAAGATAAAAGCACATCAACAGGAACACAATTAGCAGAAGAACAGGAACACCAGCAGCAAAGCAACACCGACGCCAGAATAAAAGAAACACCATTGAAACAACAAACAAACGTCACACATCACAAGCACAGCAACATCAGCACAGAAACAGGATGTTCATTAACACAGCAACAAGAACAACGCTAGCGGAACAACTAGAAAACCACCACCATCGCAACAACAGGAACATCACCAACATGGCAACAGCAATACCTCCAACATCACAAGCAAAGCAAAAGGATCACCACCAACAGAGCAACAGGAACACCACTAAGACAACAAAAGGACCACCACAAACACAGCAACAGGAAACCAACACAGCAACAAGAACACCACCTACAGAGAAACAGGGAACACCACCAACATAGCAACAGGAACACCACCAGTATAGCTACGAGAACATCACTAACACAGCAACAGGATCATCATCAACACAGCAATAGGAATGTCATCAACTCAACAACAGGAATACTAACGCAGCAACATCACCTCAGCAATAGGAACGCCAACACAGCAACAGGAACACTACCAACACAGCAACATCGTCAACACAGCAATAGGAATACCACTACCACAGCAACTGGAGCATCATCAACACAAATGGAACATCTTTAGCACAACAAGAACACCACGAGCACGGCAACAGGACCATCACCGAACACCCCCACCAACAAAGCAAGAGAAACACCACCTACGCAACAACAGGAACACCAACAAAGCAACAGGAATGCCACAAGTGCAACAACAGGATCACCAAAAGACACAACAAGAGGACCGCCAATGGAAACAGTAACAGGAACGCCACCAACACAGTAACAGAAATACCACAAGGAGACAGCAACAGGAACAGCACAAAACACAAAAACAGGAACACCAACACAGCAGCAGGAATACCACAGGTACAACAGCAGGAATACCATCAGACATAACAGCAGGAACAACACCAACACGCTGACAGAAACACCACCAGCACAACAAGAGGAACACAGTATCGAGAAACACCTTTAGCACAGCAACAGGAACACCGCCAACACAGGAACGAGACCACAAGCCACACGACAATACGACCACCGCCAGACAAATCATCAATCCATCTCTTCTCCCAAACCCCAGACAGAATGGCCAATGTGTCAACTGCTATTTGCAAAGTGGGTGCGGGAACAGCGATCATCCTGTCAGTCGCTGAAATTAGCGGTCTGTGGAAAGTTGCTATTTGTAGGCTGTCGACAGGAGGGCAATTGTGACATTTGTTACAGAAAGATGCTTAAATTGTTATTGGATGATGGACCGATATCTGTTGTGGGTATCTATATCCATCTATCTATATCTGTCAATTTATTCACAGGTCTACAAGTACCTATCTACCTATCTCCATCTCTATTTATCCACCTACGTCTATCTATCTATCCATCCATCTATATCTGAGTTTCTGTCTATCACCTGTCTCTCTATCTATCTATCAGTCTACCCATGCTTCATGGATGTGTGTGTGTGTATCCACCTATATCTGAGTTTCTGTCTATCATCTGTCTCTCTATCTATCTATCAGTCTACCCATGCTTCATGGATGTGTGTGTGTATGTGTTTGTGTAATTACTATTTGTGTGTTACAGGGAGAGAGTCTTATATAAACTCGTACTGCTCGGTCTTATCAACCTATTGTATGTGTACCATGTCTTTACTATGTTTGTATGCACACACACATACACACACCCTAACGTAAGCAAAGTGAGTGTGTGTGTGTGTGTGTGTGTGTGTGTGTCTACTTTTGTATATGCGTGTGCGTATTAGAAAGCGAAAGATCAAAGAAAAGTAATCCTAATTCGAAATAAACCAGTCCATGCTCATAAATCTCTCACAGTGGCAGATTACAATGCATATAAAAGGTCAGGGAAAAAAATAATAATACCTGATTGTTGATATGAGAACAGTATCGAATTCGCCTCAAATTCCGATCCAAAATCTTTGATCATATCGGGTCAGAAAAAAATGTAATCCAAGGCTGTAAAATCAGTCTCCTCTAACATAGGCGAGGAATTAGGCTTCTGGATAATAAAGAAAATCTTAAATCAGGTTTATGATGTCATGAGTTCTGAGGAAATGGTGTCCTTTCACCAAGTATCTGTTGTTTATTTACACAGACATTTGTAAACATTAACTTCACAACTCGCCTGTTTGTCAGCAAGTTGACGAAACCTTGTCATGGGGCCATACACATAGTGAACGTCGTCCTACAATTATATTCCAACATTTGAAGAAAGAGTTAAATCAAAAGACTTTTGGGTTGGTGGATGTAGTTAGCATGACGCTGTCGGGGTTAATGACCCTGGCTCAAACAATCACCCAACTGCCAAATGTCGACAGAGGTAATAAAGCCTTTTTATTGGCACGTTGGATGAGGTAGTGTCCCAAGCGAACACCGCCAGTGTTGGACGTGAAAAGACTACACAAGTAACATCGACGTTAGAAAAGTTAACACCAGCGGTGGGTGAGGTAAGCTAACACCAGCGCTGAGAGTGACATGCGAACACCAGTAACAGAAGTGCCAGACCTGACAAGCTAACACCAGTGGTGGACGCGTCATACTAACTCTCAGTGTTGGACATAGCCTATACTTGTGATGGGTTACTGAAGAACCCAGTGTAGAGAACAGAAGAGTTAAACAGAATCAGACAGCTCAGTCTATCAACGTACTGAATCATGCAGCGCTTCTCTCATAAAATCGTGTACTGAATATTTTCGCTTAACCATATCTTTTCTGCCTCATCGAATCATATGTCGCCATCAGTCTCACCGAGCCATGCACTGACTTCCAGTTAATCATGACCAACCATGGCTCAGAATCATAGTTCTTTCCCCCTCCCCCTCCCAACTGCATCAATCATGCACTGTCAAACCCATCACACTGAATCAAGCGAGACCATGTAACAGGCTCCGCTCCTGAAACTTTACTGTCTGACACTAACCTCACCGAATCTTGTGTCTTGCCACCTCGCTACCGTGCCTCTAAACCACAGACTGATTCGAAAGTTGGCACTGGAGCCGTTTTTGAAGGACACACACACACACACACACACACACACAGGAGTAAAGGCAAGCTACATAAATGTAATGTTAAGAGACGGGGAAACAAGATTGTAAAACACTCTCCCCGTAACACACAATTGATGATCACACAAACACACACACACACACTCTACATACCTTGTGGCCCGCCTTTCATTTTCGGAAGCCATGACCGCGAAAGAATTCTGCATATCCTTTGGATAAAATGTTGTATGTTGTATGTGAATGGAAGAAATAAAACACTGTAGAAGGAGAAAGTTCCCCACACACGCAAGAGATGCAAGGAGTATGGTTGTGAGGGAGGCTTTACAGATGATCTTTAACTGTGATCTGATTGCACTCCAGCAGCGTGTAGAACATTCGGGGTTAAAGGCGGTCGTGCAGCAATCAGAACGCTCGCGTTTCGATACAGTCGGGTGGCGAGAAGACATTATGAGTTTAAACACAGTCGAGCAGCGAGATGAACGTTCGAGTTTAGTCGCACGACGAAATCAACGCCAGAGTTCACATTTGAGCTTTTGAGTCTAATCAAAGGCTATCAACGATATGAACGTTAAAGTTTAACCGTGAGCAAATAGACTTCAAAGAAAAAGGAAAAAAGACACGATTTTGAAAAGAGAAATACTGAAACACAAAATGACGACATATGTAAACTAGAGAAGGGAACTTGGAAGTCAATTCGGAGCCTCTAATAAATCATACATCTTTAAAGTGAATAATGTCAAAATAATTAATATAACAAAAGTAAAGGAGAAGCACTTAAAAAAAAGAACATTTTTCTAAAGGCACTTCGGAAACGTTCGGATAAATGTGGTAACAGGCGAAATAATGGTTTGTGATTAGGCTAAGAATGTTAACGTGGGTAACTGTACAAAATAAGCTATTAAAGGAGTGAGGTGTCTCGATACCATTTTCCTGTAATATATGGCATAAAGCTTACGTTTCTCTAATGCGTTGTCACTTTCATGAGTAAAACTTATAAAAGTGTCATTTCAACAGTAAGCAAGGAACTGACTGAAGGCCTCTCCAGTAAAAAGATGTAAATTGCTATGGAATTTGATATCATCCTCGTGTGATACCTGACCGTATGTGGTTTTTAGAGGGAGAGTCACTGTTGAAGAATGACACTGGGCAGGTTCAAGAACAGGGCTGTGAGGCCTTCCAGCGTTAAGGTGAGTTTGGTCAAGTGTAATCCACGTACAGATGTTCAAATGTAGAGGGTCGGTGGAAAAGATGAAGATGATCAGCAAAGTAGGAGAGACAGCTAAGAGATATTTGGCAAGAAAAGCTTGATGCTTTTTTCTGATAAAGGACATTTCAGATCTCTAAAAAAAAATCAAGAAATGAATCGAGAAAGTAATCGACAACAGTATCATTGTTGCTTTTGAAGACATATTACTACACCTCTATATCCTGGGACTATCATCTCCCCTGCTCGGGTGCTGTGAACCAGCTAAATCATGTGGCCAGTACCTTAAGTTAAACATATATCGCCATCGCACTGACTCGTCTCAATTAATCATACGCTGCCTGCTCACTCAGTCATGTTTCGACTCAAATGAACCCTGCTAAAGTTCTCCTCAAGCAAGCATGAAATGTTAATCAAATCCATGAAAGATACAAAAGAAAACTGTCATTGAGGAAAACGAGAGCTTAAGATGCAAAAGTAGTGCGCCTGGAAGGGTAACGCAACACAGAAAATGGGAAAGTTAGATGGGTTTCCCATCTTTTCAAGTCGAAATTGGGTTTTTATGTGTGCAAATACAGCGTCCCGCAGGTGAGTAGGGAAGCCAGCTGAATCATTTTGATTGCGCACTTTATCGCTGTGTACGCACAGTCACTACCTGTAAAGTCCTGTGTACAAGAGGTGACCGGACGTCATAAGCTGTCCAGCGTCGAGTGGAAATCGGCAAAGGTCGCTACTCACCTACATTGTCACTTACAGCGTTCTCGTTCGCTTTATGAACTCTCCGCCGCGTCACTGAGTGACACGTTGGCATCTCCTCAGATCATAAACTTCTCTCACACTGAGCCACTTGCCGTCATCTTACCGAATCTTTTACTGTAATCTCACACAGTCACTCATGTTTTTATGAGGAATTCATATGCTGTTCGCCTGGGTCATGTCTCCTGCCCACAGGCCATTACTGTCATCCACGCCTGATCAACGCGCTTCATTAACATTCTCAAACAGCCTAATAGACCCATTTTTCTTCTACACGTCACTTTCACTTTGACCAGCTATCATCATTTACGTGTGTGTGTGTATATATATATATATATATATATATATATATATATATATATATATATATATATATATATTGTATGTGTTATAGGACTCCGCCTGCATGAGGCTACAATATGAGCCAAAGAGTCAACCTTTGGTGAAGCTACATCATTGTGAATACGGTCTCGACAAAGAACTTCTCTCTTCAAAAGACGCTATCATTTCCCTCCCACTGGAAGCAGCGCAGCCTTGGGCTGCAGGATCCCCTGGAGAGGCTTTCCTGAATAACACCAGAAACATTATCTTAGAAAGAAGTGCTAGGGCAATTATATATATATACACACACACAAGTTATTGATACCGCATTCTTGTCACAGTTCCTGACAATGGTATATATCATCAACGAATTACGAACTAATTTCTTAATGACGCGGTTAATTCTGTATAATTATGTGTAGCCTTATTCAGGTGTCGCATTATTCACTCAAGTTACATACAACCCGCGGTCAGTAATCAAGCTAATTACAGTAACAGCTATTTTCCCGAGAGGCTGTTTTTGTCATGATTACCCAAGTCTCCAGCCTGCTCCATCCGAGAACAAGGGCGAGTCTGCTCCGTCCGGGGACCAGTGCGAGGCTGCTCCGTCCGAGGACCAGGACCAGTCTGCTCCGTCCGAGGACCCAGTGACCAGCTACTCCGTTCCGGGTACCAGCACCAACCTGCCCACTGTACTTTTACAACAACTTTTCCTTCACAATTTCCCTCCCACGAAAAGGCCACTTCCATCCAGTATTGGGTATAAACCTTCCCTCCCACTCTCCTAAGGTCAGCCCACATCCTCTCTCTCTCTCCCACACCTTTATCCTCAAGTCTCCACACCAACTCCTCAATCTGAGGTGTCCTGTTCCTTTGCTTACCCCATCATGAACCCATCTCTCCAGCTCCTAAACTCACCGCTTTACTACTACTTCTAATAATAATAATGATAATGATAATAATGATAATAATAACAAAAATAAGAATAGTGACAGCAATGAAATAACAGCAATAATAATAATAATAATAATAACACTAATAATAATAATAATAAAATAGAAATAAAGGAAAAGAAAAACCCTTATGTTTGGAGACACACACACACACACACAAACAAGTCCCTGGCCAAATCTTGACTAATTGCCACAGGTGGAGGACGACCTTCTGGATAACTTAATTTGCAGGATGACGGTGTGTGGGGACCCCTAGAAGGCACGACGCCCCCATTATACAGCAGTTGGAAAGGATTCCCCAGGGGATATTTCTTTTTTCTTTCAATATAGACTGACAGACAGAAACAGACAGTTCTAGACAGATAGGCAGAGAGACAGACACAGGCCAGATACGCTAAGGCATGAAATTTTCTGACAATTACAACGCTATCTTGAGACTGACAGGGAACATAAAGAGGAATTACTAAAACACCTTTAAGCAAATGAGGGTAATGAAAAAAGAATCATCAGACGAACGTAAACACACAAACAAAAAAAAATCATCTATCTAAACAAAAACAAAAAAAAAACAGCCCAACAAACACGAAAAACTAAACAAACAGAGTCGAGCGGGTCATTGTGAAGCGTCGCCTAATTGACACTTTCCTCCCTTAATCCAATCTGTGTTGAAAAGACGCGTCCACAGCCTAAGGCCTTTTTCTTGCCTGATCATCCCATACAATGGTCGGCTCGTACACACACACACACACACACACACACATACATACCTCTCTGAGGCCCGAGGTATCTCTGGCCAACTGGGAGTATCTGCAAGATAAAAGATGAACAGCCCTCTGGCAGTATCTGCAATGCATGTCAAGCAGCCCCCTCCCTCCCCCAGAGTATCTGTAAGGCAAGGTGACCAACCTCCTGAATATCTGCAAGGCAAGGTAAATAGCCTTTTCGCAGTACGAGCAGTCCTCTAGAGTATTTGGAAGACAAGGTGCTCAGCCCTTTAAAGAAAATAACTCAGTTTTGGCAACGAATGTAAATGGGTGAATAGGTACAAATGATTGTTTCAGTTCGCATACTTGGTTGAGTCTATAGATGAATCTTTGTAATTACCTATTTGCCAAGAATAGGGAAAGCGTTCTACTGTCGCGGGGCACCATCTTTTGAACGTTTTTTAGTATCATAAAACTTTTTTTTTAACTTTTGTATCATGTCAGCATTCACAGTCGTATGACATGGCTTATTCCATTCAAGTATAGTTACTTGAAAGTTATTTCTAAAGATCTTTTCTAAAAAGTTTCTTGCTTGATATCACATCTAGTTTTTCTATCTTCGAATCTCTCGAAGAACTGGTCAGAAATATCAAACTAGTTTAGAAACCTGAAGGCTAAATTCAAGTCATCCCCTACTCTTTTCCTTTCCAACATGGATGAATTTGTCTACCCTCAACACTCTTTAGTACCATCTCTGTTGTCTCCTCTTCTGATACATCTGTATTAGCTCTGTGCCTCTTTAGGTACTGTGACCAAACTTGAGAAGCATATTCTAACATTGGCTTAATGTGTACCGTGAGCAGCACTTTCACTGTTGCTTCCTTTACAGTACTTTTAAGGTGGTGTTTTGGAGACACGTCAAGTACAAATGTCGAGTCCCAAGTCCCTCTCACAAACAGATTCCAGAAATCTAAATCCTGGGAGATAACACTTTGAATCAAAGCCTTGCCTCGCAAAGTCCCATCCTCAGTCCTTTGTATTTACAAGAGACAATTTCATCAGCCGTGTATCAGATCAACTTTCGAGCTTGATTATGTCCCTCTGTACGCTGATGTATTCTGCAACACTCCTTTTCTCCTTTATGACCCTGGCGTCATCTGCAAACATATTCAGATAAGAATCGAAGCCTTCTGGCGAGTCAGTTACTCTAGGGATCAAGAAGAGCAACGGTTCTGAAACACGCCACTCGTGGCCCCTATCCCCTCTTGGTGAGAACTCTGACAAGCGTCCTCTGTTTCCGTAAGAATGACTGACTGATTTTGGGAAATTTGTAGAAATTTAGAACCTCACGATTATTCAGAGCATTTTATTCACAAACTTAAAAACGGTTTATACACAAATGTATTTTGGCTTCCACTTAAAAAGTTCAACATCCTATTTACATTGAAACTGCAATTCAAAATTTCTTCAACACTTTTATTTCTTCTACTGATAACATATAACTTATACTCCAGACCCCCATATTTTTGGCTGGAGTACATTACCTTTTTACTTAAGTGATTTTGGTCAACACTGTTTGACCAATCCTCAGTCGACGAGAAGTGTCTTGAAATGTTAATTCCTGTTGAAAGTGGAAGGCCGTACTTCAACATCTTTAACTTTCGTCGTTTGTTACTTTTTTGAGCTTCCAAGTCTCATCTAGCTTGATACTTGCATTTACATTCATATATGATGCCAGTTTAATAATTGTGCTATAACTATCGTATATACATTACTAGATGTGACTGATGCAATGTCCAGGACAACTGCAAAATTCTGCATTCTTCTGCTTTGAGCGGACCTCAACAAACCGATCTAGGACGTTTTTGAACAATGGGATGCACTGGAGCTTGATATAGCTTGGAGTGCAGTCTGGGAACGGAGTACATTGATTTTTTTTTTTTTTTTTTTGAGATTTCTCAACTGATATGAGGCTAGCCTGAATAACATATAGTTGAAGATTCTTCTTCTGGTAGTTTTGATGTATGAGATTCCTTTCCAGTAAATACAGCAAAACAAAGAACTTCATGACATTTTGAGACATTAGTAAATATCTTTCTTCTGTTTGTATGAAAAGCATCAAACCAGATAGCATTTACTTTCCGATAATACAATAAATGTTTGGTCGTTTTCATCTAATACCTCCAAAGTTTTATGTTACAAACCCACGAGAGGAAACAAAGCAAAACCTACTTCTCTCACAGAGTTATTCGCCAAACCACTCTTATTAATGCCAATTTTTCAGTTTTACATTTAAGGGTTTAGAAAACTTTTGATGTTGATCAAATGCTTCAGTCCTCTCAGCAGCAAAAATCACACTTTTTAAAAGTACGTTTAGACGGTGTACATTTCAACCTAAAGATATTCTTTTAAGCCAAGTTCCTGGTGTCTTAAATTGATAAGGAAGCTGACCCAGAATTCTCGATACGGGCCTTACAGGATCTGAACTCTGCAGTGCGTATTCTGATATTTCAGCCACTGGGAATTTCGTCAAGATTGAAGAAAACGTCAACTATTCTCAGGATGTCGTCAGTGACCGATGAACATGTCTGGCAACCGTAGTCCTATTTCGATCGACATAATGAATCAAATAATCCCAGCATAGGTTACCTACTCTCCAGGAATAGACACACTACCTTAAAAAACGTTGAACGATTAGGATACTATAGATTAAATCAAACATGCAGTACACAAACATTAACTGCATTAAACTCATACACACACAAAAGTATTAAGCACACAATCGTGATCGTATTTACAAGTATCTACATATGTAGTTAAATCCACACACACACACAAAAAAAACTTGATTTAGGAACATGAAAATAGCCAAGTGCAAAATGAAACACAAAGACCCGATCGCTTTCGTGAATATTCACTGAATCAGGATGCGAGATTCGTTCCGTTTCCCTGATGAAGCGAGCACTCTCAAAAGCGCTCGGGGTCTTCGCGTTTCATTTTCAACGAGTCTACCAGCACATCCAACTATGTACACGCAAAACACACACACAACCCTCTCCCCATACCATCATTTGGCCAAGGACACTTTCAAAATCCACCATGACTTCACTTATACAGGCGACGACTCAGGGAATTACGATAATCAGGGAGACGAAACAATATCATAATCTTCTCAAAGAAAAAAAAAGGGGATTTGAGAAAAGGAACCAAGATGAGATCGGCAGATGACTGTAGTCCATATGATGGTAAGCATTTAGTGCCAATTTCTTATATCAGCCTCTATAATCTCCCTAATCTTTTAATTCAGTAACCTCAAATTTGGTCTGAAGGCTATGACGCAATGGTCACTGTCGTCTGGACTTACGAAACAGTCGCTACTTAAGCGTCGACTTGCGACAATACCCTTAGAATTACGTGAAAGTCCTACATGGAATCTTGCCGTGTTGTGAACCTGGGAGACAACACGTATTATTCTGATGTAGAGACGAGACAAAAACTGTCACCGTGGAGTAGGCGGACGACCTTGAGCACGTGAGAACGACCCTTCAGCACGGCGGTACGGCACGGCCCTTGGGTATGAATGTCCTGATCTTTGACCTGATCCTGAATGGTCAGGTCAAAGGCCAAACTATCCTACCCAAGGGTTTGCATCGCCGTGTTTCAAAGGGGCGAATCGTCGTGATCGATGATCTTAAACGCCATTCTCAAAGATCGCAGCATCGTGCGCAGGGTTTAAGATGCTGTAATATCACAGGGACCTGTAGCTACGCAAGTTGGGTGTTCAGGTGCAGAGCACCGGGATCCTGTCAACTAACTGAACTCCGTCTTTACAACAAAATTTCCGTGGTACTAACGTAAAACTGTCAGGCTTCTTAATTTGATACAGTGCGAGGGGTGAAAGACGGAAAATAGTCTTTTCTATATCAATTTTTAGAAAAAATCATCGATAGTCCATGTTGAACATTTTCATGTCAAAAGAACTTAAAAATATGTCGTAAGATTACTTACGCATTATTATGTATTACAGATGAAGTTGAAAAGTAGTTAGAACAAAGGATGAGGGAGTAGAAAAGATTAAGAAAATAAGAATAATAAAAGAAAGGGTGGAGAGAAAACAAGAGGAAGGATAAGAGAGAATTTGTCCCCAGTTTTCTAAACTCTGTACTTTTGCGCAGCTGACGAGTGCCTGTAGTTACCTACGGACAGATACCGCGGATATTTCATCCTTTGGGTTATGCAGTGAGCGGGGACTGTTGCTGTACCTTCCCACCGCGAGCTGGTTTGGATATGAGAGAGAGAGAGAGAGAGAGAGAGAGAGAGAGAGAGAGAGAGAGAGAGAGAGGAGGGGTGGAAGGAATAACGGAAGCGCCAACCTGGTGTAGTATGAACACTCTGATAGGGAA
Source organism: Panulirus argus (assembly GCA_038088735.1). Classification (NCBI taxonomy): domain Eukaryota; kingdom Metazoa; phylum Arthropoda; class Malacostraca; order Decapoda; family Palinuridae; genus Panulirus; species Panulirus argus. The sequence continues at coordinate 12,529 of JAYMFT010091657.1, read as the reverse complement.
GTGAATCGCGACCTATCTGAACCCCTTGGGGACAAGACGATTCCACCCTCGAGCACACAATGGCACGACCCATAAGCGCGAAAGTATATGGCCCTTGAGCACGACGATAAGACCCTTGGGTATGATGGCGAGAGGCCAGGTCACCGCATCCAGAGTAATACATTGTTGCACTCGAGGTCGTTCTCAAGGGAAGGTAAAGATCTTACGCTCTGTTAGTTCGAATGATTAACATATATTTTTCTTACCAACATATAACGTCAGAATGTTCTTAATTTCCTGCTGGTCATCAGCAAACATCCCCTCCGGTCTTATTTCTATCGACAGAGAACAAGACAAAAACAGTTTAAGCAGAATGGTTTAGTAATTACCCTCCAAGAGCCATTATATGCAGCGAGACCTTGTCTTAGTATCATCCCTAACACCTTAAGAAGGTCTTCAAGATCTATCCAACTAGAGGTTATGCCCTGAAGACCCTGGCAAGTTGATAAGCTTAAAACTCGAACAATCAACTAGCCGATCAACCCTTCACATATGTCCTAAAAACCTAGAATTAAAACCTACTAAAAATAAAACCTGAGAAAAACACCTGGGTCAGATGTGAGTAAACGGACATCGTCACCTTGATGTCGCTACATCACCCTGAAAGGACATCGACGATTAGTAACACTGCCCGAGGATCAAAGACAAAATCATGTATACACGATCGAAATAGGTGTACAGAAGGTAACACGACACAGCGTGTGTGTATGAGTCCTTGAGACTCGGAAATCAAATGTTTATATAGCGAGGAAAATATTACTTCCCAAAACAATAGTTAACCTCCATTATGCTAGACTTGAGGCTGAGAATTAAATGTTACACTAAAATTAATATTACGTACACCCTCCTGGCTGGGTATTCGCCGAGTCCAGGGTTGAGGTAAGGCGGGATGATCGGACGCAGACTAGTTCTAGCTGTTTGTAACAAGGAACCACGGTGGTTAGGCTCATATTCCACCACCACAACACTCATACTCATAGCACACGGGCATAGGAGGGATTTATTTACGAACACTGTAATGTCATGCAACTGCATAACAGATGCATGTATAACATTACTGGCAAACACTCCAAAGACATGTTAGGAGTGACACATGAGAAACTCTGGGGCCTGCCACAACGCTGGTTTAAACCGCTAGATGCTAGACCTCGTATTAGTCATGAACCAACATCGTTGACAGGGAATGAGCCGAAGGCAAGATGAGGGATATAAAAGGATAGTTATCATAACCCCATAAATATAACTATTCAGTTATGTTTTCTATGAATTTCACAAGAAACGCAGCGTAAATAAAGCCATGAGGTCACATGATGTGGAGTCCACTCCACTCACCTGTGTCCTGTGTAACGAAGTCTCGCTCAGAGCCTCACCGCTGGCGTCCAACACGTCTAAAATCTGGGCGAAAAATTGCTCACCCCGTCATGGTCGTCCACCATCCTCAGTACGACTTCCTTACCCAACTGGATTGCACTGTAGTTGTTGGCTTCCACTTGCCGTCGGTTGTGACGAAACGCTCGTTACCACGACACCAACAACTCAATGTTTACACGTTTTGAAAGTCTGTACACCATTTGGAGATGCTCTAGGATTAGCTAAACACTGCTCTTATGTTCACCAGTTCGTAACTAGTTTTCGCAACGTAACACTGGGGTAATACTGCCTAAAATAAGCTTGAAAACGACAGTATAAACACGGACACACTGGGCAGGTCCACACGGCGCCGGTGCTCTGGCAGAAGTAACTGAAAAGCCGGACAGTAAACAAGGAGGATGTGTGTATTTAAGACGAGTAACTACCCCTCATTACCAGAACCGTTCAAGAGTTGTTAAAGTTTGCCACCAGCGCCATCTGATGGGTAAAGCTAATAACTCGTAAACGAGAACGTGTAGAGAATGGGCATAATTAAACAGAAAGTGTGTTTAAAGAGGGACAATAAGTAACAAGGAATACTCATAGAAGAGCACCATAATACCGAAATTACGAGATAAAGTTACAGGTTAGATGTCTTACGTCTGTCGAACAATGCAAGAGCGAAGAGTAAGAGGCGACCTGATCACAGCCTTTAAGTCTTCATAGCAAGGTAATAAGTAATTCTTCGCTTGATAAAAAGGATAGAGCAATCGAATGCCAATAACATGAAATCAAAGAACATGCTAGAAAAAGACAAAGAAGTAATTTAATGTTGTGAGAGCAAATAATGAATGAAAATGAGTGAGGAGATTGTCGTTATGGACGGCAGACTCAAGTTTTAAAAGGTGTATTGATAGTAGAATATGGTCAGGGGACGCTGGCACCCCACGAGTGTAAAATTCCCTTCTGTACAGTACAAATAGATCATTACATGCACACATAAACACACACACACACACACACACACACACACACACACACAAATGAAAAAAACAGTTTAGAAATACTTCTAAAAATGGTTATAGAGTATGTACAATTATGTAGCTGACTTGGCGACAACACACACTCAATTTAACCTTCTCTCCCAGAGAATCAGAACTACATTTCAAGGAGTTAATTGATGATTTGCTGCTGGTTGTAAGGCAAGTAGGGAGGTTCCTTTGGGGATAACGGTTATCAATCAGAACTTTTTTTGCCGCAGAATTATAATTCTATCTAAAAACGATCTTCGTATATTAACACTTGCCCCTTGCTCCCTTTCGTAAAGTGGCAAACACACACACACACACACACACACACACACATTCACACACACACACACATACACACACACACACACACACACACACACACACACTAAGACACACAAACACACACACACACACACACACACACATACACTCACACACACACACACACACACACACACACACACACACACAGCGTTGTGGGACGCCCCAGAGTTTCTCATGTGTCACTCCTAACATGTCTTTGGAGTGATTGCCAGTAGTATTATACATGCATCTGTTATGCAGTTGCATGACATTTCAATGTCCGTAAATAATTCCTTACAATGCCCATGTGCTATGAGTGTGAGTGTTGTGGTGGTGAAATGCGAGCCTGACCACCGTGGTCCCTCGTTACCAAATAGCTAGAACTAGTCTGCGTCCGATCATCCCGCCTTACCTCAACCCTGGCCTCGGTAAATACCCAGCCAGAGGGGTGTCGAAACTTTTTGGATTGTGTGTTTGTACATTATCGCTACAGTTATGAACTAAGATAAACATAAATGGCAAGAGCGGATTATCTTAATGAGGATAGGTCTATTGGGCAAGACCTCTTCGATGTGAAACCTTAGGGGTACAGTATGTTGCAATGGTTGGGGTGGGGGGGGGGAAGGAGCGTGCGGTACAGTCCCACATCTCATTAGCATAAGGTGTTAAGTCCTCTGAGGGAGGTCTTGGGAAACCTGCGTTACGAAACTGTTTGACGAGGCGAGGCTGCCGTCTCCTTACAACGCGTCCCTCTCATCTGCGGGAGGAGGAGATGATGAGCGGGAGAAAGGAAGGGCGGGAGAGGGAGAGGGAGAGGGAGAGAGAGAGAGTAACTTTCCATTTAGGCAAAGAGAGAGAGAGAGAGAGTGAGAGAGAGAGAGAGAGAGAGAGAGAGAGAGAGAGATTTACACAGAGCTAAGTAGACACACAGACCACACAGACCCAACGTCCAAGCAAGGTGGTCTGGCTTTAACACTCCTTGAGAGAGAGAGAGAAAGAGAGAAAGAGAGAGAGAGAGAGAGAGACTTCATCACATCCCGGATAAGAAGCGACCCCCAGAACTACACAACACCATGCAACAAAATGGGATTTAAGACACACACAGCTGATAACCCACCCCAACCTCACTCAGCTGCTTACACCGCCCTCTAAGCATGCAGAGATACCACACATTAACCCTGCACAATGACACCACTTTCAACACTCCCCCCGAAGCCAAGCATAATTAATAGGATGAGCCACACAAAAAGTCGCATCTCCCCCACGAAATGATGAAGGTAGCCAAGTCCAGGGATTCAACCATTGTGTTTCTGGGATCTTTATCGTGCGCGGGGTCATAAAGTTAACGTACTCCAGGAGGGGTATCTCTCTCTCTCTCTCTCTCTCTCTCTCTCTCTCTCTCTCTCTCTCTCTCTCCCTCTCTCCTCTCTCTCTTCTAGTACTTATGGGGTTCAGTTATCATAGTGAGAGGTCTGAATCTCTTCTATTCAGTGGATCCTTTTATCTTCATGTGCGCTTAAAGGGTGAAATGAGTAGAGAGCAAACAAACCATTATCAATCTATCACGGCTAACTTTACTGTATTGTGGACGATACCTGCACTCGGCAGCCTCGGATGTACGTAGATAGTTACAAAGGAGGAAGGAGAGGTGACGGGGGCTCTTTAAAGTGGCGCCAAAGCCGCTAAAGAGAGTTTAGACAATTCGAAATGAACGTGCCAGTGGTTCAGGCGCCACTCGTTGATGCCGCTTCGCATAATGCGATGTGACGTGCGACATGGGTACTCCTATCCCACATGACCTCGTATGGAGCGATTGCAGACTTCTGTGCTTATATAAAGGGCGCAACTTCAGTATATGGAAGGGCGCAAATCTAGGTTTTCTGACTGTAAATCCGCCAATGGCACTCATTGAGTGTGAAAGGAGAGAAAAAAAAAAGACTAGTACGACCGTCATGGTACTGAAGGGGCAAGAGATCCTAAGAAGTGGGGCTAATAAAATCGCACACACGAAGCTAAATCACCATACTGAAAGGAGTTCAGTTCGCGCACGCGCGGGTGGCGGAGTCGTTGTCTTGAAGGACGGTTAGCTACCGTACCCAAGGACGCCACCAGGACGAGAGGTGCCATGGCGTCATTCTCAAGGTAGAGAATCACTTCCCTAATGGGAGTAATGGTGGCGGACACCAGCTCTCTCTAACGTCACTGTGGTGCTGATCGTCCGTGTGTGGGCTGCTAAGTCGGAGCGGTTCGCTCGCCAGCCCATCCACCAGACACCAACCCATGTCTCCAGGGTGGGCATCAGGACCAGGGATCTTCACCGTGGGCGTCAGGGCGTGCTAGCTTGGGTTTTCGGGGCGTGAATTCATAATATCTGGGGCAGGCTATAATACTTGCCGAGGGAAAACTGGTTCCCGGCCACAAAGGTAGGTAATGGATGAAGTTGTTGTACACGCAGGAGAGGCCAGGCCGATTTTATGCATCGAGGTCTTCCCTAAAGGGATGGAAGGCAGAGCATTAAGTGGGCTCCCACGGCTGTCTGGCGCGCGTTCGAGGAGAAGCAGCTAGTTTGGGTGATGAAGAATGAATCACACTAGCTTGTGAGTAGTATTTGTGCGTTTCGGAGAGTTTTACATTCGTGTTGCCCCGTCTCTTAACCTTGTGTATATGTACCATGTCTTTATTCCTATGTATGTAAACAAACATAGTACACACATACACACACACACACACACACAAACACACACCAGCCTAATTCAGGTGGCGCCCATTTATCGACAAGCCTCGAACCGAGGATGAATACCTAGGGTTGGGTGTGGGCCGACTGCCACGCCCACGATGCGAACTCATGCGGGTCCGACCCCGGGCTGGCCCGCGCTGATTCTCGTGTGTAAACTTCTTTATATCCATCTAACTGTTTATTTCTTCCATGTTTAATGATTCGTGCAAACTTACAGTTCCTGATAACAACAAGTCTGTGATCATGTATGGTATCAAAACGTTAAAAGAGGCAACAGATATTTACAGAAAGTGAAGTGTGTCTTGTAACCCTTCAGTATCAGGGGAATGAGTGAGTCTTACCCCATACCCTCTCATCTATCACACCTCACATTTCTCACACACGTCCACCTACCCCACCCTCCTCACCTTTGTCCGTTCATTCCTTCCTCTTCACCTCAAGGCTCTTACACGCGTCCCTTCCCTCAACACCAAAGGCCTCTCACCAAAGGTCCCGCCTTCCCTCAAGGCCTCAGGCTCACACAATGTTCCTCCAAACTTGATCATCACCGAATGACTGGAAGCTTCAGAATGTGACACATAGTTTCACGAAAACAAGTAGACAGAAAACGCACTTCGAGCTACCGCGCTAATCAGTCTAACTTTAGCCTTAGGCAAAATTTTACTACCAATAAATCAAGAATAAAATCGTTCAGTTTTTACAAGATAAGCTGGTAACGGATTATCGGTAAACCAAACTTTCATAATAAAAGATCGTGTTTAAAGAATCCGACAGAATTCTTTAGTCATAAATACAGTGCATATATATATATATATATATATATATATATATATAACGACTGGATTCCAACGTAAGCTCAGATAGTATATACCTGGACTTCTAAAAGACTTTTGACAAAATATTAGAGACTTTTTCGGAAAAGTTGAAGCTGATAACAGGCTGAGGAAATCAGATGACTGAATGGATAGGGGACTGGCTCACAGACAGGATACAGTCGAGTGGTATAGATGGGAGGACTGGCTCACAAATGGTAAACACTCTAGTGGTATTAAACGAGGGTAGAGATGTGCAGTTTGCTTAGCATAACAACTGTGGTACGACAAGGGTCGGCCCCAAACAGTTCATCATCTGTGTTGGTGATGTGGCGACAAGACTCGCCACAGGATTATCAAAATCTGCCGCCAACACATCTTCAGGAAAGGCAAGCATCAGTCCCAGGAGAAACTGCCTTAGGAATCATGATGATTTAGACTGATGGAGTGGTCAAAGTTATGGGAAATGGACTTGTAATATTGACAGACGCAAAGGAATACATCATGTTGAAAGTGGTGTAAAGTACGAATATTAAGATACCTGATAAAGCATCATAAGTATAAGAGAGGAAAGACGTAAATTGACACCTACAATACACAAAGCCATGTCCAGCTACATATCATTCGGTAAACAGTATGTTAGGTATCCTAGTCAGAAGTCCTTAATTATAAAACGAAGGATGCAACGCTCGCTCTCTCGTTTTGAAATATGCGGTCCAGTTCTGGTCACCCGGCTTGATCAAGGACGAAGAAGAAAAAGACTAGAATGAATACAGAAAGAGCAAGAAAAGCTTATCCCCGTCGTCCCTGCAGAAGTAATAAGCCTTATGAAGAGAGACTAGGAGGTCTGTAACTTTCATTAACCTTAGAAATAAAGCGCAGACTTTGAGGAGATCTCGTTAGCCAGAGAAACAACGACCACTAATAATGGCATGTAAGCAAAAGGAAGGAGAGGTGAAATGCTAGCGTGGACAAACCGTCTTATCCAGCTGCAGTCCTGTAGAACATTGGAAGAACCTACCACCAGATGTCGTCAGTGGGATGATTATCAATACCATTTAATCACGGATGGAGAAATACTTCATTGACAACAGTTATCAGGTTACATGCCATCTAAATAAGGGTATACACACCAAAATATTTCAAACATTGAACCTGAAGATACATTTCTATTTTTTCTCTAATCTATGATTCCTTATTATCAGCCACCTTAGAAACTGATTAGGTTATCATTACCCTTCAAATTTTCCTATAAAATTTATTTTTTATACATATTCGCCATTTCTCGCGTTAGCGAGGTAGCGTTAAGAACAGAGGGATGAGCCTTAGAGGGAAAGTCCTCACTTGGCCCCCTTCTCTGTTCCTTCTTTTGGAAAAGTTAAAACAGGAGGGAAGGATTTCCAGCCCCCCGCTCCCTCCCCTAACAGTCACCTTTTACGACACGCAGGGAATATGTGGGAAGTATTCTTTCTCCCCTATCCCCAGTATGTTCTCTCTTAAGTACTTGGTGTTCTTTCTTAACCGTTTTACTTTCCTGCCGACTATTGCGTCGGAGGGAGAGGAGCGTGGGCAGGTGCCTACTGCTTTACTAGCCAGTTTCTACCTCACTCCTCACCTCATACGGAGAGTCAAACTCAAAGAAAAATGATTAATATGCGACAGACCTTTGATGACGCGAGTTTCAGCAATGCGTATTTTTAGTATCGTTTACGTTGCAATAATGCACACCCATCTCGCATTTCCCAAACGGTGAATTTGTTACCATTTTATAACTTGGGGTGGGATGGGGGGGACATGTCTATCTTATATCTATCATTTCCTTGTGACATTTCGTACGTGAAAAATACGGATTACACCAGGAGAAACATACCCACACTAAATCGATCGTCTCCTTTTGACATTACGTTATGCCAAAGATACGGATCACACCAGAACAGAACTTGCGAGGAATATTTCCATTGTAAATGCCAGGCATATCAAGACCACCACCGCCGTTGGTCGTTGAGTAATACAGATGCATTGCTCTCCAGCTGCCACATACTACCCGACAAGTCCCACCTCATTTTTTCCTGTTTCTGCTCAGATTAGATCAGCTCGTTGGTTTCCACCGTATAATCACGCTGTCACAACGTCCAGCGAACATTCCAACGACCGATTCACAAGGGCGATCGTCTTCTCTCTTAAAGCGGCTTGGTCTAAATACAGACGGATACGAAAGCAAACAGATTTAACATGGACACACACAGACACATACACGTAGACAAATACATGTACGTAAACGCATGAAGTCACACACACGCACACACACACACGCAGAGAGGGTGGTCAATGAAGGCTAAATTGGCATCCGTGCTTCACTTCGAGGTACATTCATCGGCGGGTTTATCAACGTGACAGAATCAAACGTTAATTTTGGCACTGTTAAGACTAGACTCGCATCTTAGGTAAGTTGAGAATAACTCCTAAGCACAGATAAGACTAAAGTCTCATCTTGACACAGATTTGAGGATGAAACTCACACCTCAACGCAGAGTCACGACTAAACTCGTAACTCCGACGTAACTGAGACTAAACTCAGAAAGGAAACTAAATCACAAATAGATTTCCTTTAGGGATATATTTTTTCTGTTAGGTGAGACGGTCCGGGAAACTGAGACCGTTATCAAGGCCACCTCATTAACGCTACATATATACGTATATATAGTATATATACCCTAGCCTGAACCAGACATCCATTTTATCGACCAACTCTTGAGGATGGATGAACAGCTGGGTTGACTGTGGATCGACTGCCGCAACCAGAATTCGAACCCATGCGCTCAACCCTGGGCGGCCCATGAATGATGAAGGTCTTTAAAGAAGTCTGTACAGAGAGGAGGCTCATCCTTCTGATTAAGAGACTAGTAGACTCTTGAGCAAGAGGGTAAGACTCTTGGGTATGATGGCGTAACCTCTGACCTGACCCGTAGAGGGTCAGGTCAGAGGTTACGCCATCACAGCCGAGGGTTGAATCAATGCTCTTTAAGCTGCTGGGTCGTTCTCGTGGGGCTAATCAACACGTTCTCACCAATAAGGGCGTGTCTTCCCTTTAGGTAACAGTTCACTTATTTCAGTAATTATGCACATAAGTTTTTATGGGAGGAATATTTGCAAAAGAAAGAAAAAAAGAAATGTCTACCTAATCATCCTGAAAATTATACAACCCTCCAAAAGGTGCGTAAGATAAAGGAACCATCCGGATGATAAGAAGAAAAAGAAAATAGCTTTACGGTTAGCCTCGCAGAGCGGGTGGAAAGTTCTCCTAGTTTAGGGCATCCCACCTCCTGGAAAACGTACTGGACAAACTGGAACCAACTTAGGGATGAAACCACGTAAGAGGAGATCCCAGTTCCTCGAGTGGCGGACATTGCGAACTTTCTTTTTTGTATCCCTGTATCAGGCGATGTATGGAGGCAGAGGCATATTGGCCGGTCAGTAACGGTGTATTTACGTACTCGTTTCGTGGACTTGGAAGAGGAGCAGAACGTTACTTGGGAATGCTGAGACACGCGGTGGTCCATTTGTGATAAAGCGACGGAGGAGGAGGCAACCAGGAAAGAGAAAGGAAAACCAGCTAACAAAGGGAGGTGAGGAGAGATAGGGAGAACTGAATAGCTACGACGGTACGACTCCTGGGCACGACTGTACGACTCCTGAGCACGGCCCGTTTCCTGAACACGACGGGAAGACTCCTGAGGAGGAGGGTACGACACTAGAGCACGACGGCAAGACACCCTGAACATAACGGCAAGACAACTGAACACGACGGTACGACCCTTGAGCACGGCGGTACGACCCTTGAACACGACGGTACGACCCTTTGACCAAGACTGTACAATTCCTGAGCAAGACTGCATGACCCCTTGAGTATGGTGGCCTGACCCCTGACCTTGACCTTCACCTTTTAAGGGTCAGGTTCAAAGATATGCGCGTAGGCTGTGTACTCTTGGATTGCCAAAGGGTATTCGATAGTCCTTCAACGATGACTGATTTATAGGAATTCTGAAAAATCAGACCTGGGCAGGTCAGGGGTAGACTGCTTATCTGCTTATCGGTGACTGCCTTAGGGGAAGCAGAGAGCGTGTGTCTAGGGCGCGGCACGTCTTAAGGCGGGCGAGGGAACCAGGTGGTGGTGGTGGTGGCGGTGTCCTCCTCCAGCACTCACGGGAACACGATGCCATTTCCATGCAAATGATTCCCCTCAAGGAATTGCATTATAAGTGAATATATTTTTCAGGCGATGGCAAACTTATGAATAAAAGTGCTAGGTAAAAGAGAGAGGGAGAGAGAGAGAGAGAGAGAGAGAGAGAGGGAGGGAGGGAGGGAGCAGCGTGTTGCAACGCACATGAAATGCTGCGATGGTTAGATAAACAGCTTATGAGACCAGGAAAAGAATTAAGGAAAAGGTTAAGAAGAGACCAGACTTAGGATACCAGACCATGACGATCATAACAGTGGGTGACAGAACTCAGGCAGTGAAAAGAGGACCTTGGAGATGACGGTACAAAACTTAAATCACCATAAAATCCAATCTTGGGATTTGTAAGGAAAGTAACGAATCTCTTAGACAATATAAAACCTTCCTTCAAGTGTAGGGAGAGGGTGATGGTCAAGAGGATTTAGGCTCGACCCAAGTTCAGTGTACGAACGAGCCTCTTGGTCCCCTTCCTTCAGGAGAGGATGAAGCCTAAAGAACTGTTAAGGACGGTTCAAACGAACACGAGGAAATAATGCTGCCAGAAGGAAATGAGTGAGTTACGAGAGGGGGAAGAAAGTACTCCACTTGCCCAAGCTGGAGATACAAGAGCAGTACTACGGTACATAAGAGAACTATTGAGCTACAGGACATGGCGGCTGTAATCCGGGCAAGAGTAGAGTTGGAGAATGCAACTTTCTTCAGTAACAGCGTAGAGCTGACCTTTGCAACATACCTATTACAATGGATGTTAGTGTGAAGAAGAACGGGAAATTCTAAAGTCTTTATGACAGAAATGTAGAAAAAGAAGTTATCACAAACAAGTTCTGAAACACAGACAAATACATACACAAATACACACACACACACACACACATACACACACACACACACACACGCACACACACACACACACACACATACAATCACCTACATGCATACAATAAATATATCACAAACCCTCCAACAGCCAGGTCTCGAACCCGGGACCTTATGCTTGGTAGGCGGGAGCGCTTCCACGCATAAGGTCTCGGGTTCGAACCCTGGCTGTTGGAGCGTTTATGTTCTATGAAAGTGCGCGTTCATATGCAATATATATATATATATATATATATATTCATTTATAATTGTGTGTGTGTGAAGCATGGGCTATAGACAGTGTTATGAGGAGGAGGGTTGATGGAAAAGATATGTTTGAAAACAATGTGTTGTGAGAGGTGGTTTGATTGAATAAGTAATGAAAGGGTAAGAGAGTGTGGGAATACAAAGAGTGGTTGAGATAGCAGAAGTGGGTATGTTACAATGGTTTGGACATATAGAGAGAAAGAGTGAGGAAAGGTTGACAAAGAGGATATATGTGGCAGCAGTGGAGGGAACAAGGATAACCAGGAGACTAAATTGGAGATAGACGGGTGAAGTGAAAAAGATTTTAAGCGATTAGGGCCTGAACATGCAGGAGGATGAAAAGCATGCACGAAATAGTGTGAACTGAAATGATGTGGTATACTTGGGTCAATATGCTGTCAATGTACCGAACCAGGGCATGTGAAATGTCGGGGTAAACCATGGAAAGGTCTGTGGGGCCTGGATGTGAATAGGGGGCTGCCGTTTCAGAGCATAGCACATGCCATCTAGAAAATGAGTGTGAGCAGATATGGCCTTTCTACGTCTGTGTCCTGGTGCTTCCTCACAGACACGAGATGGCGATCGAGTGTTGGGGAAGAGAGGAGAATGTATATGTTATCTCTTTTTCTTTTCCTTCATGCATTTGTGCTGTTTCCTGTTGGGCAGGGAGGTGTTAGAAATGAATAAAAGCGAGTAAGAGTGAATATATATATATATATATATATATATATATATATATTTTCTTTTTCATACATAATCGCCATTTCCCGCATTAGTGAGGTAGCGTTAAGAACGGAGGACTAAGCCTTAGAGGAAAAAAATCCTCACTTGGCCCCCTTCTCTGTTCCTTCTTTTGGAAAAGTTAAAACAGGAGGGAAGGATTTCCAGCCCCCCGCTC
>JAYMFT010091646.1:0-14010 GCA_038088735.1 Panulirus argus | reverse complement strand
ATATATATATTGAATGAGAGGGATGGGGTTGAGGCCAAATATAGACCCTGATAGACATTGGGACACACACAACTAGACATCTAGAGATCCAAACTTCGTCGTTAATTAACGAAGATGATTTTAAGACAAAGATATTATAAGAGAAAATAAGAATAAAAGTGTAAGATGATAAGACTTTATAAGTGATAATGTGTCAGAATCACGAACAACTGTAAACATTAACAAGTTTGTTCTTCAATCACTTAAACAGAGAAGGAGAGGTGGGAGTCCCTCTCCTTAGTTGCCTTTCAAATACTAATTTAGCGCATCGTGAGCTGTGTCCCTCGTAACTTAATTATTTATTGATATCCCGCCGCCACCACCTGCCGCTGCTGCTACTGCTGCGGCTGCGGCGGAGGCAGAGGCGTCGCAGGCGGTGCTCAGGCTGTCATGTCATGAAAACTTGTTTGTGTGTGACGTGCCGAGAGTTTAGTGACGCCAATGTGACTGTAGATGATGTAACGAGGTATTAGTCACATCAGTGTAACAGTAACTTGAGAATGAAATCGGTATCAGTTAAGAACGTGAATCATATGTGATGAAATATCTTATTCGTGTGTTAGTGTACCTCTCGTACATATACTTCTCAGTCTACAGTTGTTGACATGACAGGACAAAAGGGTGCTCTACTCCAGGCCATGTCAGTTGAAAAGGTAAGATAATGAGTTACTGAAACAGAGAGAGAAAAAAAAAGAGAGAAAAAAAAACCGCAGGAGGTTAATCAGAACTCCTCTGTTTTTTGGACCCGATTCATGAGAATGGAAAGCTTAAAGGAAGAGAGAAATGTGAAAAAAGAATGAGAATTCTGTGCTTTTGCTACGTGAAGGAGAAGAATAAAGAGAGAGGTATCATGACGGCTGCTCCTCAAGTGGCTTCTCTCCGCACAAAGACTATGGGAGGAAGCAGCCTCCACAGTCCTGAGTGTCCGCGTCACAGGAGCTGGGACACACACCAACAGTCAGAAGGGTTAGAACACTCCTTTCTTAAGGATGAGCTGCGCCAAGATATGCTTCTAGGAGGAAAAGGTTTGGGTTTTTCGACTGTGGCAAAAGGGTCGAGCTAGGATCGGATCTAGTTCAAAGGCACACTTCTTATAGAACACGAGGAGGGATTCCATCCGGCCGATACGCATTCCACACCTGTGCCTGTGAGGAAACTCGGCGAACCTATAGCCAAGAAAGTATAGGAGGAGGATTAGACTCAGTAGGAGAGGTAGAGACTCAGTAGCAGGAGGCATAGACTCGGTAGGAGGAGGTTTGATAAGGAGGAAATGAGATTTGGTATCGCGGTGAGAAGAGCCTGATCAAGGTAGCGTCCGGGGTTTCCGAGGAAAAATCCTCGCTCTGTTTCCACATTTAAGGATAGACAACGCAAGAGGGAAGGATTTCCAGCCTCACCGCTCTCGCCTCTCTAAGTCATCCTGAACAACCGCAGGAGAACATGGGCAGCATTCTTTCCTCCCCTCACCCCAGGGATGTCTTCTGTCCACAACTACTCATATTCTGATTTCCATGAGGAACCAGTTCATTCATCATGATAACACATTTTCAAGATTTTTCTTTTCCTTCTCCAATATTAAGTCTCCTTCAGGTCTCTGCCCCCCAACCCCCACTCCCTCCATGCCCACTGACAACCCCTCCATCTCCCCCGTGCTCCTCCCTTCCTCCCTCCCCATGAAGTTCCCCTCCCCTCTTAATCACCCCACGGAACTCCCGCCTCTGCACCAGGAACTTGATAAAACCAGTTTTCAACTTAGCCATAATAGACTCATTCCACCGTATTTATCACTGTTTACAAAATGGGGATCATTTCCAATTGCTCATTGAGTGAAGTTTTGATACCCTGCTAATTAGAGTGTCTTACAAGTTCTTGCGTCACGTTGTGCCCACTTGAAAGAATTCGTTTTTCCTGTGTGACGGAAATTGGCGTTCTGGTAAGGCTTCAGGGTTTAGGCTTAAAATTAATTGCTTTTTTTTTTTTTCAGTTCCTTTGGGACTGGGTGGTATATGTTATTCCAGAGCTGGTGAGCCCGTTGCTTCAGTAGGGATTTTACACCCTTAAGGGATGTGAATGGTAAATGACAATTTGACAGTGATAGATTAGAGTCTACGTTTATAGAATATTCGACTTCTCCTACTTTTTTGTGATTCAAGTTTAATGTTGACTGTCTATCAAATCTAACTATGCAGACCCTCACTGTATCCTACATAACTCCGAGTCTTGGTGAGACATAATTAAAGTATACATCAAAGAACGAGTCGTGACGTCTACAAAGTTACAGGTAAATAAAAAAATCTGAAATCTAATGAAAAGAGTTAACTGAAAAGCACAAAGCAAATTCTGATACATGAGAACTTGCAGGAAGAAATTCAATATACTCTACCTTTATTCCAGTGGTGGATGAATACAGAAAGAAGAGGGAGGAACACATCAACACCATCATCAAATCCTGGGCTATTTTTTCTACATTCCTCTTAAACTCGAAACATCTGACTCACGGCAACTGAATTCAAGAACATTTATTCAACTTTTATTCTTCCCAATCTCACCTCCGCCTGGTCTTTCCTCCTACCCACCACAAAACGAGCAATGGAAGAGATACAGAAAGAGGCTATGCAAAGACCTTTCTCCGTCTCTCTGACACTACCTATCAAGAAAGACTGAACACGCTGGTCCCTCCCACTCTATCCAGCCATTACCTGGACCTACCCTTATAATTCGAAAAGAAGGAAAAATACTGCATTACCCACCACCGTCACCTCATGTCATCGTAGATCCATCGTTCTCGAGCTGCAGTTTAACGCGACAACTAAATCGAGCCCGCACGAGCTGGTACAGACCACTTCAAGAACAGCTCCATACCAACCACTGTGATCATCTTACATTACATTTGATATGTTTGTAAAAACTACCTGTTTAAAAACAATCCCTTTGTTATATTCCCGAGGTATCTTCTGTTTTGCAATATAATTATCATTATCAGTATTAGTATCAGTATTATCAATATCATTATTATGAGACTATGTTTTATATGGATTCATTCATTGTATAACTTTCTTGGTCAATAAACCATATATCATCATATTATCATCATCATTCATTGTTATACCTACAATGAGTCTCCGACAAGTGGTGAAATACAATCACAGAATACAACTTGCTGATACATCCTAGGCTTTCTCTTTGAGTGTGTATGGCTTCATGGATTTTAACCAATATCTATCCCTTCTGCAGTATGAGGTGGCGATGGTAATTACGGTAATGGGTTGGAAGTCTTTATCCTGGTGAGAGTAGCGGTGGGAGGAGGAGCCTGGGTTTGTCAGCTCGTTTCATTTTAGTTAATGAAACTTCTTTTTTTCTCTTTCTCTTTGTCTTGTTAGTTTGTTTAATGTCTCTGTTGGTGCCCCGGCCTTTGTTCTCGTCGGTTTACACAGTCAGGTACATTAAGGCTGGTGTTGGGACCATCACAGAGGCTTGGATGGTCGTTCCAAGGACATGCTACGGGGAGGATTATGAATCATGCGAAAATCTGCACACCAGCAAGCATGATGCAAGGGACGCTCTGTCACAAGGAGCTACGTCTGTCCCGTTAAGTGTTGACACCACAGATGGTGTAAAGGCGCTGTACGTTCTCACAGCGCTGAGCATCACCACGCCAAACAACTTCCATCGTTAATCGAGTGCTGCACCACCTACTCAACTCACATTAAAGAGATGCACCTGTAGACGCAACACTGAGTCAGGCTCTCATGTGTCGGGTTATTACTATGTGGGGACTTTCACGCAAATGACATCTCGGACCTTCAGAAACAACTGCATTTATCATAAGTCTTGAAGACCAGCCCGCAAGCGGTCAGAATGCTTTAGACCTTACCTGAAGAGGCTGACTAACGCCCACCATCCGAGCCAGCGACATCCATCGCTCGTGATTAAGCCATGTTGGTTTTCCTTACTCGTCCACTGACCCCTTGGACCCCTTGCTAGTCAAACGAGGTTTCAGCTCCCTCCAACTTGTTAGGACCTCCAAGATTCTCGGCGTAGTTTTGGACATCAGCACCATCATCAAATGCTCACACTGTTGTCCAAGAGCCAGTATTCAGCAACGCTTCCACAACTCCCAGTTCTTCCGAAGCTCATCTCTGCGGCCTTTCCCGCCGGGTCTGCCACTCTGCCCGTCACACAAAAGAAGCAGAAGGTAACGAGCAAGATCATTCTCGGCCCCTCCTATCAAGAGGCACTCAACACACCGGTCCTCCCAACTCTCAACGGTCATCACTCAGGCCTCATCCAACGGTTGAGGAAGAAGCTACCGCATCATCCCCGCCACCTTTTTACCCCACGCCACCAGATATCCCTCGTCTCCAAGTTGCAGCTTGGCACGGCAACCGAACTGAGTCCCTCCGAGCTGGTAGAGACCACACCAAGACCAGCTCCATTCTAGATTTGTGAATATCATCAACAGTCCGTTAACTACAAATCCAATTTTTATGTAGAGATCGTTTTTCTAACTTTTTATGGCGACATTGTCTGTATGGTATCCATTTTCTCTGTATATTTTCAACTTTTTGGGGCAGTTAATTTAATGAACCGTTAGTTATTGTCGCTATCATTATTTTCATATACATTTAGGTAAACACACACACACACACACACACACACACACACACACACACGCTCATACACCTCTCGTCTCCAGCAAATCACCACAGAGTTCCCGTCAGGGTCGGTTTTTCCGAACTCTAACTCACATGTAAATTTTCACTTTTCTTTCCAAATAATAGACTTTTTCCCTAGGATTCAATATGGACACTGCTCACTATCTCTCGGCTCAGGCACCACCGGTACTCCGAGGGCATCACAGGAGTTTAGAGAGAGATGAAAGGAACTTCGAACAAACTTTGCGGAACTGGAATCACTGAAGGATTTTTGTTTGAATATCTGGAGAGCTTTTTTTTTTTGTGTAATGTCGTTTGACACCTTTCGATAGCTCTCGTTCCTCTGATGGAAGTCGGAAGAACAATTCAAGGAAATATTTCCTTGCTTGACGCCATACGGAAATATGACTGCTGTATGAAGTGCGTATCCATATATATATATATATATATATATATATATATATATATATATATATATATATATCCTCCAAAACTGATAATTTTCTAGAATACGACAACTAGGAAATAATGGCCGGCTGAACCAACAGAAACACACCTCAGGATCACTTGAGGAAGGAGAAGGAGCCTCACAGATGTCGACACTCATCCTCTCTATTTCCCTCAGAGCTGCCCACATAATGTTCTACTTATGTTCTTTACCTTACTGGTGTGGGAACAAAGGCAGGGAGTGAAGTTATCGGAAAGAGTCGATCATGATGATGACTGTGCAAACTTGGTAAAAGGTGTCAGGTTTTATCTGGTGTGTTGACACCAATGATGGGGAGGCGTTGTTGACAGTCTGATGGTGAAGAGGTGGGTGGAGAGGGAGGCGTAGAGGGGCTACGGAGAAACTCTCTCTCTCTCTCCATCTATGTATCTATCTACCTATCTATATAAAGATATATGATTACACAAAAAGGAAGAAACACTAACTTCTTTGTCTCTTTGACTTTCACAGATAATGAGGCCAGCTGCAACACCTTCCCAGAACTCGATGAAAACAATCATTAACTCTGATACTCAATAAATATATTCAAAATGAAAAGGAATAAAAAGAAAAAACTACACTAGTCTTACTCGTCGCAGCACAAGTATCAAGGAATTAAGTAGCTGTAATACCTGTAGAGCTAGTCCAAGAAGCCACGAAGAAGAAAAAAGATATAACAAAATTTTCTCTGAAGTTTTAAGAAGAGGAATTAATGTCATCAAGTTGCCATAGTTGGGCAGTGAACATGATAATTAGGCTCGCCATCACCGAGGCTTTTGGAGACAAAGAAGGCTTACCAGTACAGATGAAGGAGCTCCAAGTTCCTAATGAGAAATGTTTCTCAGACCGGCGTCCGTCCGTCCGTCCGTCCGTCCTGCCAGGTGATGGACCAAGTGTTTGTTAACGTTCTAATGAGCTGCGCTGATGACGCGTCCGCTCTTTTGTTTGTTTACGCGCTCTGTCTTGTAAGATAATTTCTCGCTCGATTCAAAGTTCCGTTGTTGTAGCTAATGTGACGTTGGGGCTGAGCCGCGTGCGTATCAGTAGTCATCATGCAGTTCAGCTGAGCAAGATTTCAATAACGTGATTATACTCCCAATATATCTATGATGGTTGCCATATATACCTCTTAACCTACTGAGGACGACAGTATCATCCTTTGGGGATGACGGTGCGACGGAACGACCCTTGAGTATGACAGTATGACCTCCGGGTATGATGACCTGGCCTATAACCTGGCCCCAGGTCACACCATCACAACTAAGGATCTAATCATCTTGCTGGAAAGTTGTACTTTCGTGCTTTAGGCTCGAAATGTCTTACTCAAAATGTTAAAGATGAGAACTTTCCCTACGCGTCGACCACTCTCATGGGGACATCCCAGACATGACGCAGGAAAAGAATCGCGAATGATATGCAGATAAACTGATGAATTCGCTAACTGAAAACAGTGATCTACTTCCTTAAGGTATAGAGTTAAAACAAAAGAAAAGGTAAACACTTCCCAAAACAAACAAAAAATATACAAACTCACAAATTCAAAATATACAGGTGTCCCCAAATATAAGAATATGCAAAAAATTATCAGAACGATATTTTGTTTTAAGAAAATATCATGGCCAGATTGAGAATGAAAGACATAAAAAATAGGCGATAGGTAAGGTGTTCCTGATTAGGTTAAAATTCAAATAAGAATTAATATCACATCGTTTTATACGCCATGCATGTTTTTATGCTTGTTTATTTATACCACGATTACTTATATCAACTGTGTGGTTGAAGTTTATTTATAGTAAAGATAAAACTGGGAGACATCATTATTATGAAGATATGGATCCAGCACTCGGGTCATTATGATAATCTCTTGTCTGTGTATTTGCATACCATTAGCTTCATGAATATATTTCCTTCAGTAAACTGTTTAACGCAAGCCGGCGAATTAGATATAGATGCACGGACCCACAAACTCAAGCACATAACAACAGCAAATTCTAAAGGTAATCTATCTTAGAAATAAGCAAAATACCATTGTTAAAATGAGATTTTGTAACTCTAAGATCTTGACAGTAAACAGGGAATCAGGTAAACATTCACTAAAAACAAATATGGAAAGTAAATATGTAAGACTAAAATATCTTTTCTGTTTCCAGTGATTCCTTTATATATGGGAATGTACTTACCAAAACTGCTTATTCTTTCTCACTATTGCTTTTCACAAAACTTAATAATCTGAACTCTTTTTTTTTTATTCTTCTCCTTATTTCTGTTTCAAGAGAAAAAATGTATTCTGTCTTTTGGTTATTTCACTTGAGACTAGAATCCGACGTCAGTCCACTCGGATGGCTGGTCAGGACCTCTGACCGCATAAGGGAATCGCAGACGTATCAAGGTTCAGTACTACATCGGATTTCCATTTCTTTTCCTACCAAAAAATAAGAGTCGTTCTTCCATTATAAACCAAGACTGTTTTCTGCTGGGGTTCGGACTTTCGTGGCCAATAACCAGACCACATTTCCGCTAGATTTCCCCGAATAGTAGACATAATTGGCAAAACTCAGCAAACGTTCGAGAGGAAAAACGTTCCCCTAGCCATTTCTATAATTCTCATGTTTTAGCAACGTTGTTTCCTCAGCCCCCTCCAACGTTTCTTTCCTGTGTCTCTTTCTGCGTCTTACACATCTTTCGTAAGGCATCCTGGCCGGCCTTTCTTGTTCACAAACACCTGAGATGATGTCTTGACATCGTCAATGGTCTCTTAATATCCGCCACTCCATTAAGATTTCTAAAACTGTTATCCTGTCTCTTACTACCTAATGATCTCGTATCTCATCCCAGCTCAGCTGTGTTGTGCTCTATCCTCAGAGGCTTTGTCTCTGTCTGTCTGTCTCTTTCTCCTTCTCTCTCTCTCTCTCTCTCTCTTACACATCCTCTAATTCTAAACTGTTGTATATCATACCCTTTAAGGTCTTATTATGTCTTGCTATCTTGTATTTCTTCCCAACTTGATGTAACCTAATTTCTCAGTATGATTCATTTTCCCTTGTGAAATGTCTCATGCTAATTCCTTATATGATTTGCTATCTCACTCGCATCTTCACTTGCCTTCCTCTGTCGTGAAACATTTTATTCTGTAATCTGTCATCTTTTGATATCCTCTATTGTGTTTCTTACACAATTATGTATATTAACAGCTTCTACTTCTCTGCCCAAATCCATGGCCTTTCACTTCGAGCTATTTTCACCCATATCCTACACTACCCTTACCGTAGGGCCTTCCATGTATCCTGCTTGGCCTTACATCCTTTGACGGAGTCTCCTCCTTTACTATCCTTTCTCCAGTTGTATTGATTAGAAATCCAGGACGGAACGCCTCTCTTCCAAAAGTTAGGTCTTATGTTATCTGTCTTTCCCATATATACCTCCACTCCAGCCATCCGATGGTTTACAGTATCAAAAAAAAAAAAAAAAAGGGTTTCCATTCGGCTCCCAGACTCTGCCAGTGGGGGACCTAAAACATTTGATACCGTCTTACGTTTTTCATCGCCGCTTACTCTCGTCATAAGATATATCATTTCACTCTTAGGTAATATCTTTCTCATCTGACATGACAACTTCTTTCCTTATACGCCAGTATGGCGTTTCATTTCATCCTTCTGTTTAAATCTATCTTTCATGATCTAACGTTCCTTTCTCACTGTTATTAGCTGATTCTTAAAAAACGAATCATCCTGTCTTCCTCAGTGGAGAGACGGCATCTCTCACCAGGAATCACTGTCGTGAGTATATCTGTATTATGATATTTTCTTCATGATTTGCTTTCCCTTATCTCGTATTTGCCGGTTCTTTGGCACGCTCTTCTTCCGTCGTTCCCTAATCCTCTTCCTCCGTCACATCAGCAAATCCCTCTTTACATCAGCCTGTCCTTCTTATTCCTTTCTGCTTCTCCTCCTGCACCATCCGCGGGAACTCGTCCCATCCGTGGTCCGTCCTCAGGAGAGCCGTATCTCAAGACTCCCAGAGCATCTGTTCGATATTGCTGGCCGGGACGAAGCCATTGCGACAGAAGGCAATACCTGTCGTCTTAGGGGATCCGACAATTTCTTCGCTCAAGAGGATGACAAAATGACGTCCCCAAATCGCTTTTAACCGAGGTAATTTTCCCGGCTGATGAGACGAACCAACGGATGACATGATGAAACTGCTGATGTCTGCTCTCTGCAAAAATTCATTTTTTTTTCTTCGCCTTTTTTCTTTACGCGAGGCGTCGAAATCATGGATAATGAATTGCTTAATCTTCTTCAGTGTGTTACTTGTGGATGGAACACTGCTCCGAACACCGTCCACTGTGAGGAACTACAGAAGATACGCCTCAGCATTTATCTATCTCTACATTTGTTTACCTCTCTCTCTCTCTCTCTCTCTCTCTCTGAATTAACCTGAAGCCCTTCTAATCCGTTACGATTACTTTTATCTTTAATCTGCCTCATACGTTCCCGTTCCCATAACCTGACCAAACACCATACGCCAAAAATGGGCAAAAAATCTTGTGTCAGTGCGCCACTTCGTCGGATCAGTCGCATGTAAGAAGGAATTAACATCACCCAAAAGCACTGTTTGTTATGAGCAGCGTCTTGGCGCCATACTTAAGCGAATATAACATCATCTCCTTTATTCCTCATGCGTGAAGTGTGTGTGTGTCGTGCCATGGCACTGTCCCAAGCAAATTGTACTGAGTAACAGTCCAAATAACCATCCAAGTACCTCTTATCATCATTGCAGAGAGATTGCGAGTTCAGGTGAATCCTGAAGCTACAGGCCGGAAGTCGGTTGGTCTCTTTACGTCAATATCTCGTCCTGGTCTGCCTTCAGGATGGCACCTCACCACAAGCCACAACCACGAGTTATTGCAGATGATCCTCCTCTCCTCCAAGCCGATCTTCTTCCTTTCTTTATACTTGAGAAGGACCCAGGATGCCACGTTATCATCTTCACACACACACACACACACACACATACAGACATGTATACGTCAGAAGAAAAACTTCGAGAGCTTATCTAGCTTGGCCAGTGATGTACAGTTGCACAGGGAAGAATTTTTACATGTCATACGTGAGACTGTTGGTCTCAAACCACATTTCTCAAGAAGAGGAAGAAATGAAGTTACACTAATATTGAAACTAATAATGAGAAAATTACGTCTCTAATCTGCAGGAACATAAGGGTGAAGACCTTGTGTTACACTGACGGTAATCTTGTTTCATCATCTTTTTCCTTTAAACACGTGCTTAACGAAATTGTATCTAATAAATCGTGTTGTCCAACGAAACAAACATTTTCGGTTCATGTTTATTCTCTTCGTTTTTCAATATTCCTCTTATCAATATCATTACTACGTCCGTTGTAGAAATATAATCTAAATGAACACATTTTGAAAGTCTGGAATTCTCATATCAAATATTCTGGAGCACGTCTACAGTCTCAAGCTCCTCAGTATACGCGGCTCCAGCTCGGCCCATCTCTCCCGGTATTTGCGGCATTAAAAAATTGCTTCACCATCGGCCCCAGGTTGGCTGTGTGGGAAATAATATTGCTGGCGTCAGTCTTTCATTTTATATTTACACGGCCATACATATATATATATATATATATATGATTCTTGAAATACCAAGGAAGATATAACTGGGGCGGTTACATTAAATGATAATGTCCTCATATGCATAGGTTCATGGCTCTGCCTTCAGTCATATGTACATTTAGAATTATTTCCCAACTCATGCCAGTTTTGCGCTCAGTTTACAAGGTAAACACAGCAGCCAAACTACATGGGTAATGGTGCAAAATGAGGATTTTAGATATTCGTGGAGCGTGAGGAATTGCGGGAGTATGAGGGAAATGATACAGAGATAATTCTCTCATTCTTTCTAAAAACAGCCTATCTTTTGGCTTCCCCATCTCCCAACGGGATAAACTGGGACTGTATTTTGGGTGGATGTGTACTGCTTTCTGCTCCCATCCCAAGTCTCAGCTTCCAGTCATGCAACAACCATGGCTGGGACTCTGTGTGAAGAAGCGTGGGTTCGTGATGGGCTCTGTTACCCACCGTCTTGCACGATTCTCTGGCATATGCTGTAGACCGGTTGAGTGAGGAGATCATGTCCTGAAGCATTAACCGTTCTTATGATTCCTTGTTAACTGTGACCCTAAGAGCCGGATCAACCTCTCTCAGCCCGCAAGACATTCATCTCTTGAAGTAAATGCAGAACTTATCTTCGTTTTCAGGGGACTGAGTCCAGGGTTACTTGTCGCTGTTAACTCGCCTCTCAACCTATTGCTGGTACATGGCCAAGGTCGTCCTCCAGGCCTTGTCCCGAGCCTCTCAGCCTGGCGCTGGTACGCGGTTATGGACGCTTCCTTTTTGCCTCGTCTCACTCAGCTTGTTCATTACTGATTAATGTCTCTCTTGGCAAGTCAAGCGAGAAGATTAAGTGTCCGGTTACTGATGGCATCGACTTTCTGTGGATAACTTTTAAGAGTGTACGAAGTAATATGTCGTTTTATAGCTGGAGGGACGTCGTGCGCTACAGTCTTGATCAGGCCTGAGATGAT
Organism: Panulirus argus; assembly: GCA_038088735.1. Classification (NCBI taxonomy): domain Eukaryota; kingdom Metazoa; phylum Arthropoda; class Malacostraca; order Decapoda; family Palinuridae; genus Panulirus; species Panulirus argus. The sequence goes on along the minus strand of JAYMFT010091646.1, from coordinate 2,223 downwards.
GTAGATTCGTAAGATATCGTTCCCGTAGAGCAGTTATCGTTAATACGGAGTTAAATGACCACTTGAAGCTTGATATCAACAACAGCTGGCTCGCTGCCTCTCATAAACAACCCTAACCCGCTCCAGTTACGAAGGCTTATGGTGTGCTACTCTCTCTCTCTCTCTCTCTCTCTCTCTCTCTCTCTCTCTCTCTCTCTCTATTAATTTTCGTAAGATGATTAAGAGTTTTATCACACAGCAAATGGAAATACTCGTTGGATGTTGTCCCGAAGTTCTGGCTCGCATTAGAATTTATAACCACACACTCCTCACAGCATCATGATATGCCTAATATACAAGTCTGCAACACTGAAATCATACTGTTTTCCGTCTGCTGCTTCGAACCAACGAAATTCACAGTAATTTTCTTGTTGTAATTTGATTATTACGGTGTTATTCAGCCACCATGATAAAATCATTCAGGAAAAATGATTCACTGAAATTCTCTGTGAAGTGCTGAGGGGCAGGTTGGTTAGTCTGGACGTTACCACCTAAAAGAGGTCTCGTGCTTGGCAAAAGTTGGCAATTTTACTTCAAATACTTCTGGGCATTATTTCTGGCCTGGTGGAATTCTGGGCACAGGCAGAGAACGAGCTATGAGGAACCTGTATGGGTAGATAAACAAGTGTTTATTTACGTCATGTAGTCATGAAACGCATTCTATCAAAAAAGTGAAAAGAATTTAGGTATTATTAAGAGGATGGCTGCACATAAGTACTTAAGGAGTGACGCTCTCATAACCCGTCCTGGCCTGGCAAGGTGTGCACGTCTGTTGGCCGGGCATTTCGTGGAGGTCCAAACCAGTCGCTATAATTGTTAGGTTAACTCCACGAACGCGACTGCACGAGTCTTCAGCACGATGGCACGATCCCTGAGCTCGAGGGTACGATCTCTGAGCTCGACGATATGGGCAGGACGGTAAGACCCTCGGCTGCGATCAGATAACCCGCAGGGGCCACGCCAAAGACAAGCTTCATGTCCTAGGGTCGTACCGTCGTGCTCAGAGGTCGTACTGTCGTGCTGGTAGGGTTATATGAAATGCTTATGTCATACAAGTTAATACAGGAACATACGTAAGAACATACAGAGAACAATATGCAAGAACATATATGTATGTGTGATCCATAGTTTTACACGTAGTCAGCAACAACTCCAAGCAGACAAGAGGTTCCTGTGATTTGTTGGGAAAGGAAACTACATGAGTTATAAGATGGAAAGTCTCTGTACCGTAGGACGGGCGGAAACTACATTATTATTACCGTTACTGAAACTTGTCTCCAGTGCAGACAAAACCCATGAGCAAGATGGAGAGATGCGACGACTTTGTTTATGTTCCTTGTCCCTGGATGAGTAAGTTCCTCTTATATAAGGACATTTGTTTATGTGTATAAATCAGTTTATATATCATGTTTTAGCGAGACGCGTCCCTAAGAAGGAGGGGTTGCAGGCTCCACACCCCACCTGGGCGTGGAGAAATGACAAGGCTGCTACAGAAAAAGCCTTTTGGACCGGTAGGCTGGAGAGTTGGTTGGTGGTTAGACTGGGTGGCAGGTAAACTGACGGACAGGTAGACTGGTAGGTAGGTAGATAGGTAGTGTGGGTGGTACACGGCTGGTACCACACCTGGCCCAGTACACATCTGGTATATCATGTCTCATCCCAGAACAGGCCTGGTATGTCACCGCACTAGGCCCCAGTCCACGCCCGGTATTTCATCACACTGGGCCCAGCAGAAGCCCAGTCTGTCACCATGCGAGCCCCAGTACACGCCTGGTATTGGGTCATAACGCTAACCCCATTACACACTCGGTATCCTGGAAAATAATATCTCCCAAACCTGGTAAAGAACGTGGAAAAATATTTTCTTTTCTCCCTTTTTTGTCATCGGTTGATATGAACTTTCATAATGCGGCGCGGACCGTACCCAAGTATTGGGTGTCTAAAGTTCACTCATAAAACACCGAAGATATTTATTCTGGGGAAACTCCGCCACGATATCCGGCTATCAGGGCGGGACAGTAGCGTCCAGGGTCGCCTCTCGCTTCCATCAGGCTTGAAGGATGGGAGAGGTTGGCTGCAGACTAATTAAGACGGCTCGGACCGGAACTGAAGAGAGAGAGAGAGAGAGAGAGAGAGAGAGAGAGAGAGAGAGAGAGAGAGAGAGAGAGAGAGAGAGAGAGAGAG
>JAYMFT010091635.1:0-14010 GCA_038088735.1 Panulirus argus | reverse complement strand
CAGCCCGCAGGTGGGGAGTAGTGGTGTCCCGGTGGTGGGTCGCGTGGTGGTGCGGCGAGATGTGCTGCTCGCCGGATATATATATATATATATATATATATATCACAGAATTCTATGTGCCTTAGGAAAAAAAACCTGCTTCCGGCGCATACTAATATATATATATATATATATATATATATATATATATATAAGGAAATTGTAAGATTAAAGTGCAATTCTGAAAATAATAAAAAATCCATAACATAGTTCGTCGAGAACAGCCTAAAAGTCACGAGGCAGCAGACAGAACACAGCTGTTTGATGCTTATGGCTTACCAAAAGTGGATCAAAGAAAAATAAATATCTTTTTCACAAATAACCAAAAACGTGGCACTTTCGAGTAGGATTCTTTTACTGCATGGAACTATTCACAGCATGTGGCACTGTCCGCAACATGGTATAGCACTGTCTTCATCATGAAGTGTCACTATCTAATAACATGATATGGCACTGTCTACAGCATGGTACAGCACTCCCTACATCACTGAAAGACATTTCTACATTATGGATTGGCACTGTCTACAACATAAGGTGGCATTCTACAACATGAAGGGGCACTGTCTACAATATGGGTTGCCAAATGTCTACTACAACATATAGCCACTCTCTACACCGGAGCCTTGTCTAAAAATCAGGTATGGGAAAGGGGAGAGAGGGAAAAAATTCTTCAGAATTCGTGGTGAAGAAGGAAGTAAAATGTTATGGAGAGAGTGTAAAATGGTGTTTTTGTACTTGTGTGTTTAGCAGAATGTGTGTGTGTGTGTGTGAGTGTGTGTGTGTGTGTGTGTGTGTGTGTGTGTGTGGAGGCCAGTGTAAGGCCTGAGGGAAGACGGTAGCAGTATATATACGGTGCCGTGACCAGCAGTAACGCAGTGCGTCGAGGGCTTCGTTTCCCCTAATTCACTCCGCTCTCCTCGTAGGTAAGTGACCACCGCTATGGATCGGACTGTGTACCTGCTAAAGGTAGCTGGGAGGTGAGTTTGTAATAGGTAAGTCATGGTTCCAAAGTGTATGTTAGTGTTCATATGTGTAGGTGGATGTTTAGACGTGTAAGTAGGTGTTTGAGAAATAGATGGTTGCCCAGAAGTAAAGGGAAGTGTTTTGAGTTTGGTAGGCAGGTGTTATGAAGTGTAGTTGTTTAGATGTTGCACATGTAGATGTACAGATTGTGTATACGGTAAGCAATTGTACTTTTACCATCAATTAAAGATTTCTAGATGTTTATGCTTATATTTCATTGAATATCTAACAATGGAAGAAGTACAGTTATCTGTATAGACTTTAAATTCAAGACTTTTGTATGCTCAAACCATACATGTGGGGCAACTATGGCTAAACTACCTCGACTTCTAGTTCAGATGTCAAATTCGCTGCCTTGTAAACAAACACTGTGCTACACAGCTCTAAATGAAGTTGAAAACTTAGCCAAAAACTCTAAAATTACATACGGTTGAGGAGAAAAGCAATAAGTTGAAGAATGCTAAGTGGAGGAAGGGGCTGAAGTTGAAAATTTTGATGTTCGCAGCCTTTACATTCTTCATCTCTGGAGATAACATAACTTCCCGACCTTATTACTGGTATACCAGGGGAAGAGAGGCTGAACCCGAATATTGACAAATTTATGGTTAACATTAAAAGTCCTTTAGAGTTAAGTGAAAGCTCTACAAAACTTAACGTTCAATTGTCAGACAAACAGCGGTATAAGTTAGAAATCTCAGATCGAGTGTTAGAGCGGAACGAACAGAATATGGAGTTTTTTTTAGCAGTTTACAAGGACAAAAAACACGACCCCGTACATAACGAGTGTACATGGTATAAGAATTTTCCTTACCAACTGAAAAAGGTGTTAAAGATATTTCGGTTGGTTAATGTGTTGAAGCCGTATTTCTCGCTTTTGGTACGGTTAAAGACAAAGCATATAATGAATTAAGGATTTAGTAGTGTTTTCAATATCGATATCTCAAGCCTCTCATGGTGGATTAAAAGATATAAGCACATCCAGCTCCATATATCAGAATGGTGACGAGATGAGGATACAGAAAAATAAAGATACGCATACGTGTAGTCCCGAGTTGTTAGGAGCAACGATACTGCAAGTTGAGGAGCTATGGGCGCATGTGAGCTAGGAGAGAGAGCTGGGGTGTGCAGTGCTACCAGGGATACCTGAGTGTGCAATGCCAGGCTTGGGAGACGTGGTTGTGTAGAATTTGGTTATAATGGATCAAAACCCGTAAGAGGGAGGTGCCAAAACGCCAGGGTTCAGGTTTTGTTGAGGCCTGGTTTCTGGTGAGTTTTTTTACGCATACGATATCAACACAGTTACCATTTCAATTATGAAACAAGAAATGTAGTATCAAGTGAATAAACACATAAAAGGAGAGAAAAGTAAATCAAGCATTTAACTGTATCGAATTTTACTACATATTTCCAGTTACCCTCTCTAAACAATACGGAAAAGCCTCATTTTCCGCCTTACCAACTTATGATTGACAGGAGTAACTTTAAGATGTAAAAGGCTATGAATTGTCTAGAGGTCGCCGTATTTCATTACCTAGCATTATTGATTAATTGATTTTGTTGAATTTATAAAGCGCTAATTAGAAACCGCTGTTTACTCAGTGTTAATGGATAAAAAAAAAATACACAGAATTACATATTTTGGCTTGCTCTGATAACTGTCAGTAAATTGGCTGAATCAGCCTCTACCATATGTGCAGCACATTTTACACAACACCACGCACATTCTTATAAGAGCCCACTACTTATAGTTATACACGAACCTCACTGCGTCAGTTATGACACACCAGGCACATACACACACACTCGACCTTTGCCAATAATGGCACATCCTAGAACGGGCTGTCATTGACCACAGCCATGCCAAGCAAAATCATGGGGAGTCTTTACACATACACACATACTGCCATGTACGATATCTTCCCGCAATCGACCATGTTAATTTAACTTAAGCATCTTTCGGATATTTTAACCATAGTTGTTGGCCCCGGCAGTATATCAGAGACTAGGCAAAATTTAAAAGGACCAATCCAGACATTTAAACATGAACATTTGGCTGGAATATTGTGGAAGTAAGTAAATATCGGGAAGTGGGAGGTTAGTCGGTGTTTAGGTAGAGAATGATTAGAAGATTCAGAATCATAAAGTCACACAGGAGACCTAGAGGCCTCTCCCAAGCTCAGTGGTTGTGGACTCCTATGTTTGTAAGACATGATATCCTGGTGAAATATTGATGATAGACTGTAAATATGGAATGACCAGAGAATGAAACGATGATGAAATGCAGGGAAGCCCTGAAGCTGTGTCAGTTCGCCAGAAAATAAAGCAGGCGGAACTGAGAGAACGGAGAGCTTCTGTAACTCTCCTCCAGCGGAGACTGAAGCAAACATTAACTGACGACATTTTACCCGAGTAAATCTTTACGCTTTTGCTGTAAATATAAGTTGAAGAGGATGTCACTAAAACATATTGGGCACTGTACTACTATAATAAAAAGGCTCTGCAAATGTTTAAAGGTATTAATATAGCTAAGTTGAATAACTGTTACTGGAAAGGCGAATCAAACGTGTTCAGTACGTATATAATGACAGCTGTTAATTACGGTTTTTATCAAATCTATATAAACATAGTAAGATGTATTTTTACCAGACTAGCCAATTATGTTTAAATTGCAGTCAACAAGAATTATCGCAAGAATATTTTCATAGATTTACCAAATGTTTTATATCTAAATTATTCGAATACAAATTTATGATTGATATACGGTATTGCTCCTAGCATGATGACCACCTGTACCTACGGTATTTCATAAGACAGTTAACCATACACATATAACTCCCAAGTTCTCGTTCATTTCTCTCAGGTCATCATGGCAACCATCGGTTTGGCTCTGGGCGGCGTGAGCGCTGCAGGTCTGGCTGCTGGCCTGGGCGGTCTGGCCGTGGCCGGAGCTGTGGGTCTGGGCGTCGCTGCCCTAGCCAGACGTGGCCGGAGGAGAGGCGGCTTCCGTAGGAGAGGTCACCGCAGGTTTGGCCGTGAGGTGGAGGACGAACAGGCTTCCCTGAACAGGCTGCTGGAGCTGGTGCGGCAGGAGGACGCGACAGGCTGCGGCTTGCGGCTTATGTGTGAGCTGGCCGCTGACCCCGCCGACCAGCTCCCGCAGGAGGCCCAAGACATCCTCAATCTGGTCGGGTAAGGTCGCTCGGCCCTGACATTTCGTATTCTCAAGTCGCAGCTAAACATTTGAATGGCTCAACTAATTTCATTGATGAAATAAGTGACATTTCTTATGTATGACGTATATCATAAATATGTCATTTCCTATCCCCCCCCCCTCCAGAACGCCAGTGAAGCCCGGGGAAGGAGTACTCCCCCCTGGAGGAGCAGGGGACTACCTGGAGGCCAAGAGCGTTGGTTACTTCGGCGGGAACTGCGTCCAGACGTACCCACTGTGTCCCCAGGACGGGGCCCAGCTCCTGGGCTCTGTCATGGCCCACCTCCCCTGAGGTCCCCAGCTTCTACCTCAGGCCACCCACCCCGCCAGCAGCCGTGGATGACCCCCCCCCCAGGGGGTCACCTGATGGGCTGGTGGGGAGACAAACATCCTCCCCAGAGGGGCTCTCGTCATACACTCCCCACTGTCGTAAGCGACTGCCACGTGCCGTCCAGCTCCCCGATGTGCAGGGGTTGACGACTGGAGGAAAGTTTGCTTACGTCTGTGTTAATCTGATGGGGACTTAAATTTAGTTATAAGATTTTCTTTTTGTAGGACACGTTTGTGTGTGTGTGTGTGTGTGTGTGTTTGTGGGTTTTATAAGTTCTTATGTGTACTGAACGAGGAGGGAGATTTACACTCGTGGAGCTCAAACTCTTTTTTTCTATCATACAACTTTTTAAACTTGTTTGTACTGTCAGCACTCACAGTCTCATTAGTGAGTTTATCCCAGTCATCCATTACTCTGATGATATAAAAGTAGTTTTTCACATTTTTCTTAACAGGTTTCCTGTTTCGTTCTTCTTACGGCGTTTACTTGTTCCTACTTTGTATCTTTCAAAGATGGGTTTACTGAATACATCGTCTCACTGATTAAGAAACGAGAAATGTGATCAAGTCATCCCATGATCCTCTCTTCCACGGTGAGAGAATTATGGTCTATGACCTCTCGTTGCAAATCAACTTTTTATAGTTCTGGTACCATATTTGTTGCCTTCCTCTGAACCTTCTCTATCAATTCTTTATGCTTCTTTAGACGCGATAGCCAAACTTGAGAACCATATTCTAATCTTGGCGTTGCGAATAGTTTGATGAACTTTTCCTCATTCATAAATCTAACCTCATCTCTAGTACTTGCCGGAAGACAGTTTGTCTCATTTCCAGTCCTCCTGAGGTAGATCCCTAGCGACACTTTAGTATGGCTTCAGTGCCAGCACCCAAGCCCGTCTCCCACACAAAGTTTTCTAGTCTATTTCCTGTTAGAGATAACTTGTTTCTAGGCTTTCATTCACTTTTCCCCATTCTCAGCGCTTTATGCTTGGCTTGAATTTCGTCAACCACGCACCAGACCAACTTTGGAGTCTGTCTAGGTCCCCTTGCTATTAGATGCAATCCTCATCATTCTTTATTACCTTCATGACCTTCGCCTAATCCTCAAACATATTCAGGCATGACTCCAGTCCGTGAGGCAAGACTACTTAGATCAAAAGGAGTAGTGGTCCAGGACCGGGCCATGCGACACACCACTGGTGATTTTAATCCATTTTGAGAAGGCTCCTCTGATGAGCACGCCATCTTCCCTTCCGACAAAGTAATTTTCTGTACATCGAAGGCGTCTCCTCTTTTGTCCTGCCTGAAGATCCAGCTTCTTAACCATAAACCTCCTACGTGGTAACGTCAAATGCTTTCGGGCTGTCAAGGAACACATAATTTACCCAACCTTCTCTTTTGTCTAAAATAGAGCTCACTCTCTCATAAAAGTCTTACAAGAGGCTTGTAAAACACGGTCTCATTACCCTGAATCCACGCTGTCTCTCGCTCTATAAGGAACCTAAGCGTTTATCTATTTGTACTGTCCGGTAAGGCAGTTAGTTCAATACCCTTAAGGCCCTGTCTCTTGAGCATTCTCTACATCATACAACTTTCTGAATTTTTACATATTCTGCAGGTTCGCAATGTCGTCACTCAACTTATTCTATTCACCCATTACCCTTATATCATGAAAGTACTTCCTCACATGTTTTATGACAAGTTTCTAGCTTAATTTCATGTTATGGCCTCTGGTCACTCTAATCCTGCATCCCTCGAAGAACTGTTGTGTTGACGTAATTATGCTGATTTAAAAACTTACAGATGTGTGTGTGTGTGTGTGTGTGTGTGTGTGTGTGTGTGTGTGTGTGTGTGTGTGTGTTTATCCCTTCAGGTACGGTGAATAAGACAGGATGAATTTCTTTCACATCGACCTGAAATGTAAATCACTTGTCAGCTTTGTGATATGGTGCTTTCGACTGCGAAAAAGAAATTAAAATGTTTTTTCGGTCAGACTTTGTATTTCATTCTCCTGGGAAAGTTTAATCTATTGAGTGGAGGAATACGTTCATCCAAAAGTGTACCTGTGGAAACTACTCGTCACGGGTATATTTTCCTACTGGTATAACGCATATAGACGTTTGCTTCAACACAGACTTTCATATTCACAAACACAGGTCGCTGGTTGGTTGTGCTGCTGGCCTGACAACAGCCAGCGTCTTTAAGACCGTCATCGTCAAGCTGCATCAGCTGGCAGAAAAATATTGAACACCTTCTTCAAGTGTTAAAGATAATTCTAAAGACCACTAGTTAGACCACGCAATACTCGGCATGCTGCTGCGTCACATGATTATTGTGTGGCCATCTGCAACTCAAGTGTACCGTTTTGATAACTGCTTCTTTCCCTACATGTCGAATCTTTGGGACTCTCTACCTTCTCTTGTCTTTCCCAATAGCTATGACCTGGCTCATTTCAAAAGACAGGTCTTTCACTTCTCCGAAATTCGTAAATACTTTCTCTTTTCTTTTTCTATTTCATAATTCTTTTTATATTTCAGTTTAGGTTCGGCCTTGATGTGAACTTTTGTTCGAGACTGGAGCCATCAACATAAAAAAAAATACTCTCACTCTGTATGTGGCCCTTCTAAACCCATTCCATCATCCTACCTTGTTTACTTTCGGTTCCATTCACCATCATTTGTGTAAATGTGTCTACTGTACGTAGGTATCGCTTGAACATCTTGATTCTAAGTTCGTAGTGAAAGGTGAGGGATCAACAGTTGAAGAGAGTAGGAGAAACAGCTAAGTTGGGAGTGAGAGCAAGTGAGAGCGCACCGCAACAAGCCTAGGTTAGCGGTACGACAATCTATGATATCGTATTGGTATGGTCACACATCTGGGGTGGCTCATCCCATTTCTGTACGCTGCGATGCTGCTGCTCTCTCTCTGGTCTACAGATTGGTCTGCATGTGTCCCCGTCCCCAAGGCTGGAACCCAGAGACTCGCATCTGGCCGCTGCTTCCCACGGTATCAGTGTGGAGTTCGGTCATTCCAGGATTGACCGTTACGATGCTTCTTTCTCTGTGACAGCTAAACTCATTCTTCTCTCGTTTTTCCCTCCTCCTATAACTCTTATTCCTTCAAAAGTTCTATTTCTTTATATCTATAATCACTTCAGGATCCATTTCTATGAGAGTCCTGTTGTTAACCATGGCCCTTCTAAAGACTCCTGCAGCTCAGAGGTGCACTACTTCCAGTGAGGTGGGAGATGCAGAATTCTTTAGAGTGAGGGATTCTTTTACGAAATTGTACTCTCAGTGATACAACCTCGCCGAAGTTGACTTTTCACTAGCGTTGTAACCACGAGCAGGCAGAGTCCGGTAACACTTCCTTTAATTGTAGACTTCACTTTTACTGACACTTGTCTATACCCAGGAAACGGGAGACCATCGTGTAAACACCGGCATCCAAACTTCATTTAAATAAACCCCACCGTGTGGCAGGTGGAGTCTGTAGAATCTCCACCACGCGCTACCATCGTCCACTTTCCAACACCCTAGATAGAAAATTCACACGCGAAACTGTCAATTATACTATACTTCTTACATCCACATCACATACGTTTATGATTAGTTTTCTCACTTGATGAGAGACTTCTCAACATCACCCAATATTTGAATTAGTATATTTATATGTATGTATCTTATGTATATGATTATCTTATTTTCTAAGATCTCATTGCTTGTCCCATTACTTTGGTGAACTGCGTTTGTTCTCATAAATGTCTTGTTTTTCTTATTAATGTTATTTCTTGTTTGTTTGTGTTTGTGTGTGTGTGTGTTTGTGTGAACGGGCGCTGCCAGTATGAGGCTACACAGGAAATGAAAAGTCAACTATGAAGAGGCTGTATCATCGGGAGTACAGTCACGTCGAGGGAGTCCACATTTCCCTGCTACTGGAACCTTCAACCTAACAATAATTAACCAGCTGATCTGCAATCATTGCACCTGCAGTGTGTAGTTTGATTACGTTTTTGAAATCAGAAATTCACTTTCAAATATTATATAAATCCGCAGCTGTATGCGAGGACAGAACTTATGTAATTTCTGTTAGAATTACGTCATAATATAAAGGAACTAAGGTGTGGTGCGCTACAATAGTTCCGCTTCAAGATTTATTAAACGTATCAAGCCCGTTTTCTACTCACATTTCAAACTCGTAAGACTTTGAAATCTGTTTTTATTTGAAGGTTCAACTCGTGGTGTAATGGTGTCAGCAAGACTCAGTATGTCCAGGTAAGGAGTTTTTCCAGCTTACCGAACTGGCATTAATACTGAGATGTCACTGGTGCGCTAGGATACTGTTCTGGGAGGTGAAGCCTTTTAACAATTGCACATATGTAAAAGTAAATCAACGAAAATTTTATTTCCCGTGTTCATATTAAGGGAAAACTCGATTATGAATGTCTTATCAGTCGAACATGTATTGTCCAATCTAAGAAACAGATTACGCAAGTTACTGCTTTCTGATGTAGATTGGAAGATATTTAAGCGGTTCGATTAATTCTGTGACTTAAAGAGGATAAACAAGTATAACAAACTGGAAAAGAAGGTGAAATAAATCTAGAGAGGTTATAAAGATTACAATAACACCTGAAATGACAGAGATTATGCAAAATAACCGTATTTAATGTACGTTGCATATAGCCGGACATGGACTGCAGAACATGGAGAGAGATGTCACAAGTGGAAATAAATATTACGACACATGGGGAAAAATGTTGTCCGGTAGGAACATGGTGCAAGGGGTGTATGTGGGAGCGAGGCTAAATATAATGATGACCCGTAGGAGTAGGAGGCGCTGGGTTAAATATATTGATTGTCAACAACAACAGATACTGGGATTCAAACATTAACGGTCAGCAAACACAAAGAGGTGGCTAAATATGTTGATGATCAACAATAACAAAAGATGCCGGGCTGAATACATTATTGATCAATGATAATAAGAGATGTCGGGATAAATATACTGATGATCAACAAGTGCAAGAGATGCAGGGCTGAATACACTGATGATCAACAATAAGTGATGCCGGGTCAGTTCTATTGATGATCAGTAAGAACAGATGTTGGTTTTGTAAATATATAATGACGATCAGCAGGACATGGGATGCGAGGCTAAATATAATGATGATCAGTTACGTCAGACAACACACCCAACATTCATGGACAGTGACGGTGTGTTGATCATATCATGAACTTCCAATCTCAAATGGAAAATCAGATCATAAATGTCATTGTGAACAGATCATCACTTAGATAAATGACGCGCACACACACACACACACACACACACACACACACACACACACACACACACACACACACACACACACACACTAAAAGGTGGCCTTTCCGTCTGTCAGAGCCCCTATTCTTCACATCTTTTTCCCTGCTTAATATCTCTCCCCCTACATCCTAACAATAAGGTTGTAATCAGATCGTCCCTATCTCTTCTCTCTTCAAAGTTTGGCGAATTCAATACCACTAGCCTTTTCCTCTCTCTTAATTCTGGTACTATCTTTGTTGCCCTCCTCTGGACCTTCTCTAAGAGCTTTTTTGTGTTACTTAAGGTACAGTAATCAGAAATTAATAGCATAGTCTACTTTTGGTCTCACGTAGAATCTGTGTGTGTGTGTGTGTGTGTGTGTGTGTGTGTGTCACATTTCAAAGTGGAAGACACCACAGCCTCAACACCAGTGATATGGAATGGGGGAGAAAGTTTTACGAAACATTGAAATATCTAAAAAAAAGACATTAACAGAACATTAAATGTCTTAATCTATACAAGGCTCAAAGTTCTGATGAATTTTCATCTTATGTGCTGAAGATGTTGCACAGACACTGGGCAAATCTTTTGAAAGACTGTTCAGGATGTTGCTGGAGAAAGACCTGGTGCTATTGGAATAGAAAAGACCAGAAAGAGGCTCTACCACAGACGAGTGTGGCCTGGAAGGTTCTGGAAAAGCAAACCAGAAAGCAACTGCATGCCTTTCTACCGAGATGAAATTACCAAACGTCTAAAGGAAGTCAGGTGCAAGTAACCTCTTAGATTTCTATGAGAAAGTGAGCTCTGTCTTTGATAAAAGGGTAGGCTGGATGGATCGTTTATATCTTAATTACCTGGAAGCATCTGATACTTTACCACATACGATTGTGGTTAAGAACGTGGATCATCAGGCAAGAATAAGGGATAATTCCTCCTATAGACAGAAGATTATTTTAGAACAGAACAAAACGTGGAATGTCAGCGAAGTCTTCTCGAAATGTTTGAGGTCACTGTTCTGGGATCATTGCTCTCCTTGATATATGTCAATGACTTGCCAGAAGATATAGACTCTTACCTGAATATCAGACACATATAAAAGTTTTTAAGACTATCACTGATAACATATGTTCTGTTCATTATTATCATCATTATCATTATCATTATATGGTTTTCTGAGCGAATTTCTTTACATATCGCTTTCATTCACTTCATTCAAATCTAATGATGGTCTATAAAAGATTTACCCCTTACAAGTAAAAACAAATAATGGCTATAGTGCTGACTAGTCGGCCCTTGTGCATCAAATGATATATTATGAACTGGTAATTTAATTTGCTTTGTTATTGAATTCATTAACTTTTCTTGTAGAAAAAATAATGTTTTTCTTTTTAAGTACCGAGATTCAGACAATTGTCAGTCTTTTCAGCGAAATTGTAAACTTCAGTAACACTAATGTTCGTGGCATCGCTACAGAGCTCATATCCGTAGCCATCTTTTGAAGTCTGTGCATCCTGCAGTAAAACAAAGGAACCAATCAACATTAACCATTCCTCAACTAGGAATTCCGCTCAAGGCCTTAGCTTAAGTAAACCTAACCAGCGTCAAGGTAACCCTAGCATTCCTCACCGTAACTCTGGCCTACGTCAAAATAAACCTAACGTACTTTAACGAGCCCCTACCCTGCCTCAACACAACCCTTGCTTACCTCAAAGTAGCCCTAATCAAAATAACAACGTTACCCTAAACTAACCTCAACTAACCCTTGCCCACCTCAACATAACTCTTAACCTGCTCTATGTTAACACAGAAGTGATGCAAGGGACAGTATAGTAACTAGTCGCTAAAGTAACATTTGACTCCCCAATACAGACCACTCGGCAAAATAACCACGAAGCAAAATGATATCACAAAAACAAATTACTTTAAACAAAACTACCAAAGATTATTATCAAAATTAATACTCTTAAGAAATATCTTGAAAAACGAATCGTCTGGAACTATATACAGCTGGGACGTTTGTAGGTACAAATGAAATAGGATTTCCATAGCACCTTCATGAGTTATATTTAGACTTTATGGACGAAATTAGATTTTTCGACAGCGAAAGGAATGCATTCTACATATCGTAAGCAGAAAACAGGGAAGATAAACCATCAATGATATGGTGGATTAAAGTAAGGGAAGGAGTCGGAAGGAGTCACAACAGCCACACCCTTGTCCACTGCCTTCTAAAATGTTCCCACACACAACGCTTCCATGACGCCTACAGGATCATCACTCCACGACCCCCTGACGGAGACACAATGACCCTTCCCATACTGACCAGACATTAAGTTAAATAATATTCATGTTGTGTTGAAGAAATATCCTAAGTTCCTTAGGCTTTAGTAAGCCCCTTTGATATATTTACATGTAATCGCGACACTTGCCAGATGCTTCTGGTATTATTGTACAGGGGTACCTAGTGACAGCACTAGGATCCCGATTCCTCTATCAAGGAATAAAGTATTATTAAAACTCAGGAGTCACATAGGGACCAAAACAGAAAACGAGAAAAGAAAACGTTTCCTGGGTGGACTCAGCTACCCGAGTAACTGGTGAAATTCGGGAAAGAAACATGAACAGACTCAAGAAGACACTTGAATGAAGGCGACTCGTCATACAAAGCTAAAAAGACAACAGACTACAGACGAGACAAGAGAATAAAGAAAGACACAACAGAATCTCTTTACACAGGCACAAGAGACATTCAGAAAACAGACCACAAAACACTAAGAAAATCGATAATAGCAGGATACAAATGAGAATAAATGCACAAAAGGTTGACAGTACTAACACATGTATCGCTTCTAAAGGAAAGGAATTCAGATAAATCTAAGAAATACAATATACATGTAAGTATTCTCGCAATGCATAACTCTGACGCACAGAGGAACGGACATTCCTGACCAGTAAGTCAGTTGCGTTACAACACAGTGTGATGTTTAGCAAGACTGTGAAAGATACCAACCGACTCCCGTTGCTTATATATACGTACATGTAAAGTTAAGACCAAGAGTTCATAACAGCATCCTTTTAACATGCATTTAATGTTTAATTTGAGACAAAAAAAAAAACACCAAAGGATTTGATATGGATTTACAAATCACCTAGAAAGCTGTAAAGGTGAGGCCACACTAATGTAACACTCTTGTGAACATGAACAACAGCTTGTGTAGACTGGTAGTGTGTAGCAATAAGAGCATCGTTATTCCACAAGGTTAACGACAATGTTACCAAAATTGCTACGATGTTCATGATCCAAAGAGAACAATATCGGTAACATGCGTCAGTTACGTTATCAGCAATGTTGTCACGAATTCATGAACATGTTGGCTACGATATAATTGGGAACAGATTGGTAACATACAACTAGATCTCGTTAATAATGTTGATGTTGGCAACACGTGTCACCTTCGGTCCAAACTGTTCACAACAATGTTTCTAACACTATTGCCTTCGTGCAGATCTATCTGTACACGAGATTATTGCAAACAATGTTTGGCAGCTTTGTCCAGAATGTTTACATCAATATTCCTAACACTGCTCCACTGTTGTGGACATGACTCTGAACACTGACGATGACAGTCACCAACACAGATTACAAACAATGTTTGTGTCTGGTGTAGCCATACAATACCTCAAAAAACACATCACTCACACGGGTGATAGGCCCACATGTAGCTAGTGTGGCATATCTGTCGCTACTCCACTCTTCTCTCCAGATCCATGTGAATATTCGTTTGGGTATACAAAAAGTCCACACACAAAAAAAATATTATTGTAATAAAGCTTTCATTGACATCTGCCTTGAATGATATATATTCGATACAATCATACCGCTAGCTACGTGGATAACCAAACAGGAAAGACAGAGGGACTCTCGTGGTTATTGACTTTAATAGGGATACCGAGATAGGTTTGTATTCTCAATTTTTTCTCGATGTTTATACAGCTGAGCCGACATGGACAACTAAATACCCCAATCAACGCCATCTCATTGATTATATATATATATATATATATATATATAGATAGATAGATAGATAGATAGATAGATA